>JAGKTI010016230.1:0-19630 GCA_018397915.1 Birgus latro
TCTCTCTCTCTCTCTCTCTCTCTCTCTCTCTCTCTCAAATCACACAGATACACAGACAGATGGATAAATATTGACTACAACATTACGAAAATGGGCTGATCAGGCATAACAATAATGATACAATCTGATTCTTCAATGAATACGAATTTAATTTAGAGCTGGATTCTAACAACACCTCGAAAAAAGGGAGAAAATTATTTAAAACATCATAATGAACAATGTACCGGTAAAACTAAAGTAAGAGCTCCAATTCATAAATCCAGTAATTCAAAAATAAATTTACACGTAGCATCTGGGGTAAAATCTGTAAACAGTGATTTTATATGAGTTAAACTGTGTGTATCTTTCAGCTGTTGAGATACTGGACAAAAGTTTATTACATGGGCTTCCGTCTGCACATGATCACACACACAGAGGCGTTCCTCTGCTGGGCTGCGCCTTTACCCTCGTCTGTTCCAGCACCCTGTGTCACACACCAACAAGTGACCGCTCAAACGAATCCGTGTAAGGCCTTTCTGTGGTTCTCACTCATTGTATGTTCTTGTGTATCTGTTTCACACACTGTGAACTGAGGATTTATTTCTTTGTTCATATGGGTGCCACTGCACAGGATACACCGTTGTGTGAGGCCGGGGGAAAGGGAGAGGGCTAGGACTGCAATTAAAAATTTCAGAGGAAAGACAGGACTTAAATGAACTGGTGTTGTGATGAGGAGGGGTTGACTGAAATAGTTTTGGCATGTTAACTGAATCGAGCATGACAGCTGGATGGGAAGGGTGCGAGGTGTGAACGTCAAGGGTAGGGTTGCGAGCGCCAGACCAAAGAAGACAAGGGATGAGGTCATAGAATGTGACCTCAGGGGTAAGGAACTGAATAGGAAGGCTGTCAGTGATCCAGCAGCATGGAGAGCCGCCATTAGGTGACCAAGGCCGACGCATGCCAGCATGTTGGAGCCTTTATCGTGATACTATACGATACGATGTTACACATCGTGATGAACTGCAGTTAATTACTGACTGGATCATTACTTGTCTAGCTTTGCTTAAGTCTGCTCATCAGTACGTAAGTATACTCGTACATTACAACCAGTGATAAAGGTACTCGCTATGATAATTTTTATAACAAATTTCGCATCTTTCATACCACATGCTTCTCATTAACTTGTTTCACTGTATCGTTCAATGAGGGATATTCTGCTTTGATGCAACATAGGTCACTACATGTAGCTTTCCTAAAACTTAACATTTGCTTTAAACATCAGTGATAGTTTAATTACACGCCACGAGTCACAACCGCAGCGTAAGGCGAACATCTAAGCAGCATCAAACACACTACACTTAACTATAAATGGCCCAGCATTACTTTACTAATAAAGGAATCAGATTTGAGTATATGTGGTAGTTCAACATTGGCATGAAGTTTAACAGAGTGAATCACATTTCCATCACAAGTAAAAGGCGAGCCCAAATATATATACTTCTCACCCCATCCCTCCACGAGTCCACTAACATGTTTCGGCTCCTACGTATTTTTTTTTACCCTGATTTAATTTTCATTCCATTATCTGTGCAATAATCCTGTGATACAGGTAGTTTTCTGATCAAATTTGGTTTGCATTAACAAGTATGGTAGTGTCGTCCATCATCACTAGTATATACAACCACACCACCTTTGTCACACTCTTGTTCCATTGACATTGTCGGCCGTGCCACTGTGGTGTGGGAGCGGCCTGCAGTGGCACCCATATGACCTTGAGCTGCTCCTCACCGCCACCGCCATATTGCACAACGGTGTGACCGGTGCAGTGGCATCTACATGACCAAGACCTGCCCTGTCCAACCCACCGCCACTCTTCACTCCCCCACCCGTCGTGCACCGGATCCCCAGTCGTCTGAATTCCCAGACTAGCCTTCTGAACCTACCCCATCAGTCCCTACAAACCTCAAGGCTGCCAACCCTCGCCACCTGCACTCGTCAAACTTCCGGTCTCCCCGGTGTGGGTCTTACGGTGTCACTGCATGGCACATAGCTTGCCCATGCCCACACTTTGCCCACCCTGCCCCACCTGCTCCCGTCACCACTGCCGCCCCTTCCCCACAGCTGATACCCCCTCCCTCTGCTGGACCTTCACCATGTGCCCCTCCTCCCTACCCCTCTGCCATCGCACCTTTCTTCTCTCCCTTCCCCTCCCTACCCCACCCCCACCCGAGCCATTGGGCCACTAACTGCAACTCCTGCAACAACAGTGTGACCATATACACCGTCCCCTTTTGTATGAATTATCTAATCTCAAATCTCAGTCTCTGCCTCCTTCACTGCCAGCAACAAATCTCTGTCACTTCTCACCCTCACTCCTATCCTCCCATCCTCCTCTCAAACACCCGACCTTGACTTTGCACCTGTATCCCTACCTCACCGTCTTTCACAAGGCCCCTCTGTTTTTGTTTCCTCTCCCTCTCCCTTCGCTCCTACATCTCCTCCCTTCATCCTGTCCCCATCTGCCTTTATTGCGACGAACTCACATACCGGACCTCTCCCCTCCTCCCCTCTCCCACTTCGCCACCCACACATTTCCCAACCCATCCACCCCGAGATTTCTCCGTCTCTCCCCGTGTGATAATGGTCCTCAAACCCAGACAAAGCAAAATGTTATCGTGGAACATACGAAGTCAGAACTGCCGCCCGGCTGATCTTTCTCACTATACATCATCTTACCATCCTGCTGTCATTATTTTCCCTTCAAGAAGCTTTTCTTCACCCGCGTACACCCAGACTTCCACCCAGGCTTTGGGGATGCCACTGTTATCATGCCCATTCTGGTCAAAGCCATAATCAGCCTGCATTCTTGATTCTCTGGCAAACGGATTTTTGTCTCACACAGTCATGAAAAGCAATTTCTCCTAACCCATTGCTTTACTGTGCTTTTTGTGCACCATGTCATTTTTTTCCCACATACTCATGACTAAAGTAATAATGTCCCGAAAATCTTGGTGTGCACTGACAATAATTGCTCTTTATTCTTCATCTGATTTTGCCTCCATCCTCTCGTCGTTGTACTTATTGTTTTTGTAATAATGCTACAGAGTAAACGGAAATTTTGTACCATGTGTGAGTCAGTGTATATCACTTTGCCTACTTACACTTAATCCTGCTTGCTCTTCAGCGACAATGACCCCCATAGTTTTGAGGCTTGTAAGAGATGGCAAATACAGAATATAAATAAATCATCCTCTCCTTGGCTACCAGTGTGTGTGTATGAGAGAGAGAGAGAGATTAGATTTTCACACAAGAGGGTTTAGATACGGGCTGCATTTACCCCTTCCCAAATCTCACCTCAGCGGAATCGAATAGTGTGGAGGCAGCAAGAATAAACAGTAAAAGGCGTCACAGCAATCTAGATGACATCATAGGCTTCTTTACACTTTTTCCTAATCGATCTATCTTGCATATTTTACTTTAACACTCTCCCGCGTACAGCTGATATAGTTCTCTCCGACAAAGAGAATATGTTTTCACCCCTGTTTGTTTGCTTTTTGTTTATTAGAAGGATTACTCAAAAGCTAGAAGAGATTTGGACCATTTCTGGTGGGTAGATAGCCCATGTCCCAAGGAGAAATCGATTAACTTTTGGGACCTATCCGGATCGTATTACAGATTCTGCGTCTGGGAAACTCTTTTTGCGAAACCCATATCAGTGATGAAAAACCCTAACCCATTATGAACAGTAGTTTGGAAATGACATTGACCATGTCGGAGAAATGCTGCCACTGAATGCCCCTCTAGTTTTCTTTGTTGAAGCTAATATCACACCCCACTCAACCCCACTCCAACCCTCTGCACCTCACCCAACCCCCTCCTAGCCCACTGCATCCCACCCAACTCCGTTCCTACCCCATTACATTCTACCCAACCCCGAACCTACCTCACAGCAACTCCCAGGAGTCCCGATTCTACCTCACCGCACCCCACCGAACCTCACTTCAACCCCCTACACCTCACCCAGCCACCTCCTACCCCACTGCACCCCACCCAACTCCTCCCCTATCCCACTAGACCCTACCCAACCGCGATCCTACCCCACTACACCCCATCCAATCCCGATCCTACCTCACTGTAGCCCACCCAAACCCCTCTCTAACCTCCTACACATCACCCAACTCCTTCTTACCTCATTGTACCCCTCCCAACTCCGATCCTACCCCACTGCACCCTACCAAATCCCGATCCTACCCCACTGCACCCCACCAAAAAATGATCCTACCCCACTGCACCCCGCCCAACCCAGATCCTACCCCACTGCACCCCACCAAACCCTGATCCTACCCCACTACAACCCACCCAACCCTGATCCTATCCCACTGCATCCCTCCCAAGCCAGATCCTATCCCACTGCACCCCACCAATCCTGCTCCTACCCCACTGCCCCCCGCCCAACCTTGATCTTACCCCACTGCACCCCACCAAACCCAGATCCAATCCCTCTGCACCCCACCAACCATGCTCCTACCTCACTGCACCCCTCCCAACCCAGATCCTAACCCACTGCACCCCACCAACTCTGCTCCTACCCCACTGCCCCCCGCCCAACCTTGCTCCTACCCAACTGCACCCCACCCAACCCAGATCCTATCCACGTAACTCTGATCTTACTCCACTGAACCCCATCCCATCCCTGTGCACCTAATACAACACTGATCCAACCCCACTGCATCCCACCCATATTTTTCCCATTTACATGTTGTTTTTCGTGACTTAGGAGAGATTTTCAGAGCTAGGAAAGTTGGCTATAGCCATCACTGATCCATTCAGTATAACAAGTCTTCTCTAATATGAAAAAAAAAGTCAGACAGAAGCAAGAATAAAACTAACAGTTGGTCATCGGCGTGGAAGGGTTAAGCTCTTCTATATAAAAGGTCTCTAACAACAACAAAAAATTGGATGTAGCGTGATAATAATCGGTATGATATCTTTCTGAATGGCTTGTGTAAGCCAAAACTATGAAAAGAAAAAGAACAATTTGATGATTATGAGAAGGAAACCCTAATTCTTAACTACAAAATAAAAAAATCTTGAGATCGACGAAAAGTTGACAATACTCTTACATTAGTTATGGTTGGCATTTTTTTTTTTACCATATCTACAGCTTGGAATTCTATTTAGGCCACCATCAAACAATTTTCTTAAGTCGAGAGATATCAGCAGCCAAAGGGTAAATACAGCAAAATATTAAGTGTCAGATAGAGAAGAGCGCAGCTAACAAAAAGCAGAGAAACATTAGCTGTAATCGATCAGTGGACAGTCCAAAAAGATGTACACACTAAAGATAACCGGAGAACAAATAGTGCTAACATTTCGAACGCTAAATTAAAGAGTAACCAAAACAAGAAATTACGTAAAAAATAAAAATTATGGTGTGAGGCAAAAGCAAGTCCTAAGCCTCGACCAGTCACGAAATGAGTGAAAACGATGACAAAGACCAAACACCCTTAAGCATCCCAGCACTGTCACTTCTCTTTAGGACCAGTGTTTATCTGTCTGGCTGTCTATATGTATGTCTGTCCCACCGCCATACACCACTTACACCTTCCTTCCAGCCACAGCTTCCCGCATCATCTTAGTAAGTAATGAAAGGCATGTTGGTGAAAGAAATACGACTTACCTTTTGCAGCTGACAGCATTAAACAAGCCTACGACCAACTGACGTGAGAACAAGTGACGCGAAAATCAGCAAAAGTCAGGCCATCAACTAGTAAGCCAGACCGGAAACAGTACATCTTCAGATTTATAATAACTCTCCCTCAGTTCTTCAACAAAAAACGAAAATCTCGCATTTTCCATTTTTCTCATTACCTATACTGTTTTCCGTCTTGCTGTTGCCAGACCACATTGGTCACACTAATGTGCAGGTGTGGGTAAGGAGACCATTCAAGTTACCGTTCTTATACGCAAGAAAATGGCCGGTAAAATATTCACAGCGCCACCCAACAATCAGAATCCACATGATTTAGGTGGCTTTTCCGACTTAAGTAGCCGACAAATTAATTTATGAACGCTTTATTCTCGGTAAATAGGGGTGATCACCTATGGCTCTATTTTTTAAAATATAGCATTTTAATTCTCATACACACATAGGTGCAATGCAAACACCAGAGTTGACGCATTAAGCTAAAATATAGCAGTTTCCGTGACAACCCTCAGTTAAGTAAGGAGATTCCGAGGGTATATAATGACTGGAAGCCCTCGTTATTCGGACTGCTGTTGGCCGTTTCGGACGTCAGTAAAAAAAAATCTACGGGAACTGAACGCCAGGTTTCGTCGACGAACCTTAACTAAACAGGCTCTCTGGCCTCTCTCACTAAGCTTCCACGATAGCAGGGTCAGGGGAGAGTTATCTGATCTTGATTACTAATTTCATCAGTTCCTTTTAGTGCAATAACTATCATTTTGCACTTAATTCTTTCCGACAAGGAGAGTATGTTTTCACCCCCGTTTGTCTGCTTGTTTGTCTGTTAGCTGGAATACTCAAAAACCAGAAGATAGCCTTGGACCAAATAGGGTGGTGGATAGCCCATGTCTCAGGGAACAATCGATTAACTTTTGGGACCGATCCGGATCGTATTACAGATTCTGGATCCAGAAAACACTTTTTTGTGAAGCCATAATCAGTGATGAGAAACCCTAATCCATTATGAAGAGTGGTGTGGAAATTACGTTGCCCTTGTCGGAAAGATGCGCTCCACTGAGTGTCCCTCTAGTTCTGATACTGGTTTAGTCTTATCGTACATTATCTATCTGTCTATCTCTATGCCTATCCAACTCTCTCTCTCTCTCTCTCTCTCTCTCTCTCTCTCTAGACTCCTTAATCACAGAGGAAATTGCTACAAAGGAATAGCCTTCATAATTACCCATTTCTTTCCTCCACCATCAGGCAACCCTTCCTCCAATTCACACCACTATCACTCATATGTCTTCCACCCCGTCCCTCCACATTACCCTCGGTCTTGTCCCTATCTCTCCCTCCACCTCACTCACATACATTCTCATAATCAGTGTCACATTTCAATATCCATATAACATAACATACAATACCGTACAATACAACATGAATCTGGGGTGTAACATGCAGAATAAATCGCAATGAAATAGGTGTTACGAAATATCCAGAGCCCGTTAGAGTACGATCCCATGTTGAGAGACTCCCGCTTGATGCCACCTCCTTCCCACCCCACCCACCCTTCCACTTCCACCCTCCCCTCACTACCCCAGCATCTCTACAGTATAGGCAGACAAGGTAGGCTCCCACATTTCCACCTTTACCTTACATCGGCACGATGTGCATGATTTTGTGACAACCAGCAGCAAAACGCTTATCAAAATAAATTTAAAAAGTATTACATGTTTCCACCCCGACCAAAAGTGACACCAATTAAATGCACTGTGTGTAACTAACCTGGTGATGCTGAGAGGAAGGCATCCTGGGCTATAGCACCGTCCTGAATCCTATTAAATTCGTTCCGTACAAATTAAATCAATTCTGAAGTATCAAAACAGTTTCACATACCTTATATGAACAGCACAGTAGTCTAGCGAACCTCCCCGGTGTTGAAATCGCTGAATAAAGCAAAATATTAGCACACGCGCCTCTCATAATCACTAGCCTGTTCCAACACTGTCCTACATTCCACCCCGACGTCCCCCCTGACAAAGGCTTTTGGGATGAAACGATGCACTCTGACATGCAGGATTCGAATCTTTTCTTGGGAGTCAGTGCTGGATCACGGCCAGGATGGGGAAACGTTGCTTTATGGAAATGTTAGCTGCATTTTTTGTATATTTTGGCACTATTAGACTTCAGATCACGAAAATTTGTGCACACTATATGCATAACTGTGAGTGCTATTGCATGAAACTAAAAAAAAGCCATAAGATATCGTATTAACACTGTTCTTACTTCGAACACCAGCTTATGAAAACCTAGCAGACGAAGATTCTGGGAAAAACGAAATCCTTTGAAACCAGTCCTGCTCGAAGCCGCTTCAGTTCACGTGTCTGAGATTCATTCACTACGAGTCGCTCCCGGGGTGGGCCCTCAAGGCATCGCTTAAACAGCTGACTCCCAGAATATCGTGGATCAGGCAGACTGAACCTCGAACTTTACCGGGAAATCAAACATCTTCAAAAAGTACAAAAACAGCTGTAATATTATTACTGAGGTAAACTTTTTGTCGCGTAGATAGTTTTACGTAAATTTTGATGACTCTATTAACGTTATGAGGGAACTAGCTTTCATATTTTTAGAAGTTTTTTGTACTGTACACTGAACTACATGAAGCAATCGTTTTTTTTTTTTTTTATATATATTGTCTAACCATTCAGTTATATTCACAACAGTAACCATTATAGCATAACAGACCTCATAGTTTTGATGAATACACTCGGTAATATGAATATAAAAGAAGTGTAACACAAGTTTCAGAAGGGTATTGAATCAAAGATGGTAAAAGTATAGTGAGGAATGTTTGGCTGTTTTGTGTGTTATCTGGCGAACGAACACCACGCTTATATTGGCCATAATTTCTCTTATTCTCCATTGTACTGGCAGGTGGCAACGTGTTGTACGGTGTATAGGTATTGTGAATGTGTGTATAATGAAGAAAGAACAAGATATAGCGTTTATTGTAAATACAGTGAAGTGACCACAGTGCACAGTGGTGAAGGGGGTGTTGGATGTAATGATGATATCGTGCACGTGATAAAAGGCGTTAGGAGAAAATTAACCTGAGATGGTTTGGCCATGTGAAGAGGATGGAGAATGAGAGACTGGACCAGAAGAGTGTATGTGGGTGAGGTGGAGCGAGGAAAGGAGAGAAGGAAACCGAAGATCGGATGGAAAGATGCGGTGGAGGGGAGAAGAGGAGGGAGGAGGGGGATTCCGAGGATGAGATGGAGCATGGAGGTATAATCTTATAACTCCATGAGATGGAGGGATGGGAAAGAGAGAAGTGGAGAGGAGAGGGGGAGGGGAAGGGGGAGACCAAGGATGAAATTATTGAGGGAGGGGAGGGAGTAATAAACGAGGGGGGGTGATATATGAGTTGGAGAAAACGCAGGCTGATGGCAGAGCACAGGATGATATGAAGACAGTTTGTTTTTGTCTATCACATGCGAAATTAAGGAGTCAGGCTATATATTCCAAATGTCAAGGACAAGAATGGGAAGGCAAGAAGAGGGGGTGGTTGGCGGAGGACGTACTTTTTTCTTCGGGTACACTTAATGATTAACTGCCAGTATGACTGATTAAGTCTGAATCGGTCATTTTGGCAGCGTCGGAGCAATTACAGCGAGAAGTGACCTGGCAAGGTCGTACCTTAGCTCGGGAATAGATGAGACAATTCGGCTATTCAAACCATAAAATCATCAGAAAATCCAAGCTTTGTCATTAAATTAACCAATACCCAACCAACTTTGGCCTAACCTAACGCTAACTTAGCATAATACCTTATTTTGCTTGGTGAGACGAGGAAGATGCAATGGTGCCGAGTCTTTTCACAAGGCAATCGATCCGACGTTACCAGCATAAGTGGATGGCCAAGTATACCAGGAAAAAACATGTGCTGGCGGGAGCAGGGTAAAGGGTGAATGCAGGGGCCGTCAACCACCCTTTCTCCTCTTCCCTCTCCATTCCTCCCATCCCTTTCATATTTCCATCTTCTCATCACTTTTCCTTCTCCTCTTCTTCCCTTACCACCATCTTGCCTCTTTCCTCCCTCCTTCTTCACTCCTTCCTTTTCCAACTTCCCTTCTCTCCCTCTTCAACCCCTCTTTCACCAGCACTCCCCCCCCCCCCTCTCTCTCTCTCTCTCTCTCTCTCTCTCTCTCTCACACACACACACACACACACACACATTAATTGCTGTATCACTTAAAAGCATTAACATCTAATCATTTCCACTATTATTTTTATCAAGTGTGATCCGTAATGACAAATGAAACATAGGATGGAAAATACACATTCATCTTAATCAATGTTCGCATCTGGATAATAATCGTTCATCCCCGCTGCACGCATTCCTCTTTATCATCTTTTTCCACGAAACTGCCCTCGCGTGATCTGTATCTTTCATTTTTCACAACACTGAGCGCGTATTTTTTCCTCTGTGAATAATGAAACAAGACGAAGCAAGCGCAGTCACATCTCAGACATTTCCCTCCTCTTCCCCCTACCCCCAACACCACCTACTCCCTCTTTCTCCCCCCCACCCCCATTCCTCGACAGCCTGCGAGTGTGAACAAGTGCGGTTGCCTAGTGTAATGAAATAATACACTGTAGCAATCCCCAGCGCTGTCTCAACAAACTCAGAGTGTTATAATTACATATAGCTAAAATCTGTGCATAACTGGGTCGTGAAGAGTGGCTTATGGATTGTAATTAATCATACGTTTAAATCGGGTCGGTGGTAACTTCGAATGGGCTGTTGCGCATGGCATGTCTGGAGCATCAAGTGAACGAATACTTTAGATGATCTTGGAGATCGAGAGGTTTTATTATCCATGTTTTATTTTCAAAGATTAGTCAACCAATCATGCGAAACTCTTAGATCCACGTGTAATTAACCCATATATGCTGAAAAATTAGCCAGTACATTGTGTGTTTGCGTTTGATGCTTAGGGATTCAGTTGACTTCTTGACGCAGGATGGTTGTCACACCTGCCTTGTCCATCACTTGCCTCCCTCCCTGCTCTCGTCCATCAACCCGCCACAGAAGGAGAAAGTTATCTTTATTTTTGTGAGTAATTTACGTGTTTGCGTGTGCATTTGTAGGGTCTTCAAGAACACGAGTGACTGTGGACATTGTTGGCCTGGTGGCGGTCTGGGTCTCAAAGCGTGGAGGAGACATGGGGCCAGGCAAAGGTCGTGAAAGAGGAGAGGTGGACAGTCAGCCACACCTACGTCTCCAGCCATTTTGATCATCGTCCAGTTAGTAATCGCATGCTTTTTTTTTAATTACCATTTACTGTAATTTCCAACTCGTTGCTTTCTCACTATGTTAATTAGTTTGATATTATATGGAGTAGGGAAGGTATTATTACAGTTACACATCTAGTGAGAGTTTCAATTGTGATTGTTAACACTTAATTACCTACCTGCCTGCGTCATGCATGTGATTTTCTAAAAGTAATGATGACTTAATGTAGCGATTATTCGTTGTATATTATATGGAGTTAGGTAGTTAGTGTGGAGCTAGGTTGGTAATGTGTTGTGAGGGATGCTTCTCATACACCTCATTATGCCACGTGTATGAGTGTAATCATTAATTTTATGTATTTTTCTCGTACACCTTTTTAGAGCCAAAATGATTTTCGTTGGTATTTAATAACTTAGCCACAATATTGATTAGTTTGTCTATTTTTAGTACGATATAAGTGAACGAGTGCTCATACCAGATACCTCGGCCAGCCACGTGCTTAATCTAACCTTTCATGCAGCTACTCGTCAGCCATCCTTTAGTTATTCCTCTGCCTTCTCCTTCTCCTCAATCATCAACTCTTACTCTTCCTCCCTCCTCCTCCTCCTCCCCCTCTGTTATTTTATTTTATTTTTACTTTTTTCGCATCTTTACTCATTGATATTGTTCTTGTTCGTGTTTAGCTTCTTCATTTTACTCTTCCTCCTCTTCTTATTTCTCTTCATCTTTTCCCTCTCCCTCTTAATCTTCTTCTTCCTCCTTATAGGGGTGAGAGGAGGGAGATGTCTGAGATCTGATTAAAGCTGCTTCATCTTGTTTCATTATTCACAGAGGAAAAGATACGTGCTCAATGTTGTGAGAAATGAAAGATAAAAATCGTCCCAGGGCAAATGCGTGCAAAAGAAAGATAAAGAGAAATGCGTGCAGCGGAGATGAACGATTATTTTCCAGACACGAATATTAATTAAGATGAAGAATGTGTAGTTTCTATCCCATGTTTTATTTTTCATTTTGGCTTGCACTTGATAAAAATAATAGTGGATATAATATGTTAATGCATTTAAGTGATTCATCAATTAATGTGTGTGTGTGTGTGTGTGTGTGTGTGTGAGAGAGACAGACAGACAGACAGAGGGAGAAAGTGCTAAGGAAAGAGGGGGTTGTGGAGGGAAAGATGGGAATTTGGAAATGGGAGAAGTGAAGGAGGAGGGAGGAAAGAGTCAAGTTGGTGGAAGGGGAAGAAGAAGAGAAGGAAAAATGATCAGACGATGGAGAGATGAAAGAGAAGGGAGGAATGGAGAGGGAAGAGGAGGCTGGGTGTTTGACGGCCCGTGCACTCACCCCCTACCCTGCCCCCCCAACCACTCCCCCTTCCTGCCTTCCCATCCTTGTCTTTGGCGTTTAGAATATATAGCCTGACTCTTTATTCTTCCATGAGGCGGCCAAAAACAAAGTGTCTCCATGTTATCCTTTGCTCTGCCATCAGCCTGCATTTTCTTCAACTCACACCACTACCGCTCGTATATTAACCCTCTCCATCCCTCCCACCACTGAAACATATATCAGTATTGTATCATCCTCGTATGTATGTACATTAATTTATTTAGATATTCTCCCTGTCAACTAGTATACTCTTATTATAAGTAAAATCTGTTGTCATATAACTTTCTTATCATTCACTTATGATATCAGTGTTGTTTTACTATTTAAATTGTTTTCTCATTTCTGTATCAGTGAAAATGTCGGGAGACATCTGATATACTGGACGGGGGGGGGGGAATGTAAGCTAGCGGATGTTTGTTGCCGATGCAGCTCGGGTCGGACAAAGCAGAACTTCATGAGTCATGCAGAGGCCAGCTGACTTCTTGCAATATTCTGCTGGACAGTTCCATGTGTAAACAGTGCAGTCGGGACACTGGGCAACACACACAAAAGAAACTCTACTTCTGCCTTGAAAAACTGTGTGAGCATGAGAATTCAACTACACTCCGTGGGTGTAACATCTAATCTCCCAGTAAAGCATTCAGTAGAAATACGGGAGTCTCTAAGATCAACCTGAAATCCTGACGGTAAAGCTACATACCCACATCTCTCACACTTGAAAACAAACATTTACATACACATACTTACACGTACACATTCATTTACATACTCATACAAACACACATACACTTACACATCCACATCCACACCACTATCCTCCTTCATCTCCTCATTCGCCAGTCTGTCTCTCCATGTAACTGAAGGTAACTAAAATTAATAAAAAGACGTGGTCGTAGCGAAGTGGTTATGTTCATGTACACTTGGTTCACAAAGTATCGATCAGGTGAGAGGCGATGAAGTCCTAAATGAATCGGTCGTTATGTCCCAAGGAGACTGATGTATTGACTCCTGAATAGTTACATAATATCAGTACTGGCTATGAAACGCTATGAAACGTCATAAGCAAGCGATATGGTGCATCATGAAAGCTTTTATCAGCGTGGAGAGAGAGAGGTCGGGAGGTGAAGTTATGTTTTTTTTTTCCAAAAGGTTTCGATTAAAGTGGCCAAGACGGGATGAAGATAATATACTGTAACCATCCGCTCTATTATGTATGATGCAACTGGATTTTTGTCAAGCAGATAATGTGATAGAAAGCGTTAGGAGAAATACATTGAGGTAGTTTGGCCATGTGGAGAAGATGGAGAGTGAGAGACGAACGAAGAGAGTGTATATGAGTGAGATGGAGGAGGGAGAGGGAGGGGGAGACCGAGGATGAGATGGACGGATGGAGTGGAGAGGTATAAGAGAGATGAGGATGTAAATTAGGGGTGTCATCGAAATGGCAGAGAACAGGGCGACATGAAGACGATTTATCTGTGGTCACCTCTTGCGGGATTAGGGCGTCTGGCTATAGATAGATAGATAGATAGAGATAATACAACCTGGGATATGTACTATTTCCATACCCTTAAATCCTCTCCGGGGCCTACTTAGTCTAAAGAAAGGAAACGTGGTGCAGGATTTGCTCTCAGTTTGACATCACACTGCTTGTCTGTTTACGTCGGTTAGTCTCCGTCGCTTCTGTGGATCGAGCATCTGTTTACAAATACCCGTGGCCTCTCCTCACTCCAACTGGGGATGGTCTCTGAAGAACGTACTGTATCTTTTATCTTTTATCTTTAATCTTCCAGACCTCTATCCATACGTGCGCCGTTGGATATAAATCGCCTCCCAGTGTAGGGCAAAGTTCCCGCCCTTCACTACCCGTATATCGCATACTAAGCGTGTATTGCATAACTACAACCAAGCGTCTTTACTGTGCACGGTCGCCTCTACAGTGCATACATACTTACATACATACTGTGTCCAGGTTCACTAGATAATGTACAGATTCATTTAAACGCACATCCACCCGTACGTCTTAAAGTTTCATATAAACATCTCACCCAATACTCATATGTTTCACACACACACACACACACACACACATACACGATAAAACAGACAGCGACAGACGCTCTCATATAGACGAACTGACAGAAACAGATATCCAACAGAGAGACTAACAAACAGGGAGACAGACGGACACACACACAGACAGCCAGACACAAACACAGACATATACACAGAGAGACAGAAGGGATGATAAGTAGACAGACACAGAGACAGGAGACAGACACACGCAGACACAGACGTACACAAACGGACAGAATGAGGGGTAAAAGGAAAACCAGATAGACAGACAGAATAACACAGAAAGACAGAGAGTTACAAATACCCGGAGACCGACAGACAGACAGACACAAAAAAAGACAGACTGACAGACAGGCAGATAGAAGGTAAGAAGAAACAAAGACAGACAGACAGACAGACAAACACTGACAAGCATGCAAAGAGAATGACACCGACAGAGAGAGGGGGGTGTAAGTTGTGCGGATGGAGAGTGAGAAACTAACTAGGAGAGTGTATGTGAGTGAAGGTGAGGGGGAAAGGGAGGAGGAGACCGAGGATGAGATGGAGGAATGGAGTAGAGAGGTATATGGCAGATGGGGGTGTAAGTTGGAGGGATAGAGAGTGAGAGACTAACTAGGAGAGTATATGTGAATGAGGTGGAGGGGGGAGAGAGGTGGAATACCTAGGTGGAAATGTAGGGATGGAGTAGAGAGGTATAAGAGAGGGAGTGTATGCTGGGGGGCTGGAGAGTGAGAGACTAACTAGGAGAGTGTATGTGAGTGAGATGGGGGGGGGAGGGGGAGAGGGAGGCAGGGGGTGGGATGGTGGGATGGAATGGAGCGGTATATGAGAGAAGGGGGGTGTAAAATTGGGGACAAAATGACAGGGGACAAGGTAACATGGAGGCGATTTGTTTGTGGACACCCTTTACGGGATTAAGGCGCCTGGCTATAGATAGATACATGGGAATAATGTTAAAGATAAACATTACTCAGCATAATTAAGAAAAAAAAAAGGAGGGGTCTTTTGTCTCGAACAGGAAACTCGATGAACCACAGAAGCTTCGAATCCCGTCAGTCACCCTCCAACCGTCAGAGTGGAAGGATGCTGGAGCTCTGTGTGTTTCGTCAGTGTTTATAAGAGTTTAAACAGCTTCCCCATCTGGACGAGATAAACAAAGGTAAGCGAGTATATCATTCAGCAGCTCTTTGATAGCCACCAGTTATTTCAGCTGAACCAAATCGTCTTTACTTGTGTGAAAATAAGTTACACGAATGGAGTGTGGAGCTACGTGGAGAGACAGACAGACTGACATGGTTGTCGCAGCGTCGCCGTAAATCCACATTGGTTCTGACGTCATTTCTCCACACGTTCTCGATTAGTGGTCAGGATGATAGAAAACGTGATGTTGGGACAACTAAAATGATATACACTAGTTATGATTATTGCAAAAGTAGGTATGAACAATGAATTAAAACATATCCTGATTGATGTGCACAGAAGCTAAATGGTTAATGTACCCAGATAAATCTTCAATACCGTACGTGCTGAAAAGTAACGAAACAAGAGACAAAGTTATCCACACCCAACAAATAATATAAAGAAAATAACCGCGTAACTATTGAATCTGTTAGTCTATCCCTATACGATCAAAACTTATTTACAGGTAACAAACCACAAATAGATTTCGTCGGTTTATCATATCTAATCCGTGAAGTCATGCTGGCCATCATACTGTGCCAGATTCGTTCGCAGTTCAGCTACACACGATTGACTGCTAGGGTTGCTTCTGCTGGTCCACTGCTAGGATTGCTTCTGCTGGTCCACTGCTAGGGTTGCTTCTGTTGGTCCTGAACACTTATGAAGGTATGACTGGAAATGTTTGGCACTTGCTGAGTAATTTGGTAAATAATATAGTAGCAACGGTACTGACGGCCAAGAGCAGGTAGACAGTCATCCACGACGTAATGTCCCTTTTTATAAATGAGTGTATTATGCACAAATGATATATTTTCAATCACTTAACTATGATAGATATGAATAACAATACATGCTATCGCCTCCCAACAATGTCAAAATCTCCTTTATAGCACAAAACTAGCATAAATGAGTATCGTGGAAATTTTCCACACTGGTGTGGAAGGACGTCCCTCTCTTCTACGTCTACTGTAGGTCCGTCGCTCATTATTTTTCCACAGTAGTAAACGATACCCAAGAAAAGACAACCCAGGGTTGTCGTTTCGTGGATATCGTCTGCAAATGTTTAAAAACAAATGAGCGACGGACCTAGACGTGGAAAAATCCACACCACCCATTAACAGGGTCGAGGAGAACAGGGGGGGGGGGGGGGAGCTGAGGATGATCCATCGGACCCTGACCCAAGGGGTGGGGTCCGCCTCCTCCAAGATAATGTTAAGAGGGAGGAAAATATGGCGTATAGTTCAGTCTGTTATGACACATTTGATTCTAAAGAAAATATTTAAAAAGAAGTAGGAATAGTTATATCTAAATACATTAAAACAAGGCTATGTATAGTATTTACAGTGCAGAGCTGTGAATAACTGTATTTTTATGTCATACTGAAAGGACCGAGGGATACAAAAGAACCTCTGGCCCTCCGTCTTCTTTTTAACCTCCTGTAGACCTATCAATCAATCGGAAACACATATGAACAAATACATATCAAACAGTACTTTTTTTCCCACAGTATACTATAATTTCCTTGTAGTTATTATTGTTGTTTTATTGAGAGGGAGGGGAAGGTGCAATGTCCCATGACACACTGCTTAGGGAGCAGTCTAGCTGCGAGCTAGACTTCGAGTAATTATTCTTGATTTATATTATATTCAGCACAGTTTTCAGCGGTAGGGGGGCCCGTTGTCGATAATCTTGCCTGGAGCCTGGTGATAGCTGTCGGCGGCCTTCCCCATTTATGCTATTTTTGTGCAATAAAGATTTTGACGTGGTTAAAGGCATTAACATATTTTGTAATTTTTTATCTATTATCGTTAAGCCGTTGAAAGTATATGGTTTGTGCATCATACCCTCATTTAAAACAAGAAAGAACACGTCATGAACCATTGTCTACATCCTTCCGGTAGTATCGTTCTATCCGTCTGTCTATAGCCAGACGCCATAATCCCGTAAGGAGTGGCCGTTTGTTTTTGAGTTAGTGGTTTTACTGGCAGGGCACTAACCCTCCACCAACCCACTTGTTGACACTAACACGTGTGGGTTGGTTATATACTAACCACCCAGCGTTGTAAATAGTTTCCTGGCTTACAGGAAACCATTAGGCTTGTCACTTAATGTAAAGCCACCTGAAAAGGAAAGAACAGTAATAAGAAAGTGATGAGAAAGATGGGAGAAACAGGAAGAGTGGAGGTCAGACACAAAAAATGAATGATAAAGATGAAGGAAGAAGTAGGCAGCACTCCATCAAGTGAATGGATGACGGTCGCCACCTTGGATTCATATCCATTAATCCTTCTTTGAAGTAGTTCGCCATCTCCGATATTTTGCTCAGTTGTCGCTGTGTTGGTCACTTCATTACCATTTATGATGTTTCCTTTGCTTCCTCATATTTACACTCAGTGCAATAGGTTCTTCCTCCTCCATCACCTGTATGATTTTGCTGATTGACATTCCTTAGTCCGATGGAGTAGCCAAACAATGTCACTCATGACATCAGTATAACCTTCCCCGGGTGTTCTTTTTTGCCATTTTCACTGGTACCCTGTGTGTACCAATGAAGGGTGTTGCCAGGACTGTGAGGTGTGCAGGAGTACTTAGCGTCACCCACGCTGGATCGCTGCCTTACTGACATTCACCCAGACTGACACTATGTTTATTATCATATTCTTTCAGTTGTAATTCTTCCAAAATTGCTTGAGTGTCTTAACATGAGGACTGACCCCCTGCTCTGGCGGTAGGTGAACCTCTGTGTCACCCCACTCATCAGTGTTCAACGTCACTTCAACCTAGCTACCTCCAGCCCCGTGTCAGTAATAGTGTGCCTTACAAGGCTATGCACAGCAAAGACCTTTGAGTGTTGGAGCGATCTCCTGACTGAATAGCTACATTGGACGGGTCGTGTTTGATGGGGGTGGGGGGGGCTTTTATTGCTGTGTGGCAGTCTTATGTGATTGAGATGTCCAGGGCAGGTGTAGGGTGTTGTCATCGTTTTGTTTTCGTTTCGATTCGCTTTTAAAGGCTTCAACATGCTTGCATGCGTCGGCCTTGGTCACCTAATGGTTGCTGTCCATGCTGCTCGATCTCTGGCAGCCTCCCTATTCAGTCCCTTATCCCTGAGCTCACACCCAGTGACATCGTCCCAGGTCTTTTTCGGTCTACCTCTCGCAACCCTACCCATAACTTTAACACATTTCACCTTCTGCACCCAATTGTTCTCCTCCATCCTCTCCGTATACCTCTTCTCATCACAAAACCAGCACACTCCAGTCCCATTCTACCTTTTAACTCTTCCATCGTAACAATTTTTTTCTGCAGCTTTTACTGAGATGTTACTGAACCACTTCCTCACAACTGATGCCTACCCCTTCCAGATACGCATCCAGATAACACTGAATCATCTTAAAAACCTGTGGATGACTAACAGCTGAACTTTGCAGTCAACCATAGCACTGCAGGAACTATGTTGTTGTTACTGTCGTTGTTCCTCAACCCTGGTCTGCCTTATCAAGTAGACCTGCCTATTCTGTTTCTCCTTTGACACCTTATATCTGGGCACCTTGGTCTTATCCTGTATCGGGAGAATGGTAGAGGGCAAGTGTTTTCTTAAGAAGTTCAACTCGTCAACATTACAGATGAATCATACACTGTAACCATCCTCTACCACCTTCCCAAACTCTGCAGGATAAGCTTCAGTGGTTAGACTGTCTCAACCCCCAGACTCACCACACATAACTGAATAATGATTTTTTTTTTTTTTGTCCACAGATTTTCATGAACAAGCCATTGCTGGCCGTGAATGGAGTCTGGTTTTCAATATTCACTGCTCATTACTTTTGCATAAACATCACAGGCTTTGCAGTTAATGGTGTAATTATCTCCTAGCACAGCTACCTCACACCATCGTTGCTGCTTTATTATTTAGCAAATTTTTGACAAGGCAAATGCCACATACTTCCAGGCATCCTTAAGTAAAAATGTTCAGATACAGCAAAAGCAATTTGCAGGCATCCTTAAGTAAAAATGTTCAGATA
>JAGKTI010016231.1:0-19629 GCA_018397915.1 Birgus latro
GAAGAGGTAGTAGTAGAATGGATATGGAAGATGTGTAGATTGGCCTGGGAGAAAGGTAAAGTCCCAGAGGCTTGGAAGTCAGGTATAATTATTCCCGTGTACAAAGGAAAAGAGGAAAAAGAAGTGTGTGGTAATCATACGGGCATTTGTCTTCTTAGTGTCAGAGGAAAAGTATGTGGTAGAATACTTACTGACAGGGAAATAACAGAGGAATTAGTTGAAGGGAACAGGTTGTGTAGATCATTTATTCATCCTAAGGTATTTAATGGAAAAGTCTTTAGGGAAAGGACAGAAGTTGTATATGGCCTTCATGAATTTGGAGAAAGCATGTGACAGAGTGATTACACAGGGAACCAGGAAAATATTTCTATCTGAATCTTGGACTGCAACAGGGATGTGCCATGTCTCCATGGTTGTTCAATCTGAATATGGATGGGGTTACAAGAGATACACGGTAAGGCAGTGGATGTTGGAACGGCCCTAGTGAGAGAGGGCAGTGTTTGGAAACTCCCTATACTATTGTTTGCAAATGATACTGTACTGTTAAGTGAAGACAAAGAGGAACTGCAAGGCTTGGTGAATGAGTTTGGAAGAGCGTGTAAGAAATGGAATCTAAAGGTGAATGTAGGGGAAAGGTAAAGTTAAGGTCTTTGAGAGAAATGAAGTCACTGAATGTACAGTGTGGTTGGATGATGAGGAAATGGAAGATGTGAGTGCATTTATAGACTTGGGTGTGTGATGAGTAAGGATGGAAGTTTGGAGGATGAAGTGCTTAAAAGGGTACAACAGGGAAGAAAGGTTGCTACTTTTTTGAAAGTACAGTAGTGATAAGAAATAGGGAAGGGAGCATGGAAGTAAGAAGAAAAAAAAAAAAAAGTCGCTGCATGAAAGTATTGTGATACCAACCCTAACATATGGAAATGAAGCTTGGACCTTGTTGGAGGGACACAAGTCAAGAGTGAAAGCAGTGGAAGTGAGTTATTTAAGGGGAGCATGTGGAGTTACATGGAGAGACAGACTGACAAATGAGGAAGTGAAGGCGCTTTGTGGTGTGGATGTGGATGTGACAGAAAGCATTAGGAGGAATAAACTGAGGTGGTTTTGGAGTGCAAAAGACTAACAAGAAGAATGTATGTGAGTAAGGTGGAGGAGGGGCAGTGAGGGAGGGGAAGGCTGAGGATGAGATGGAGGTATGGAAGGGAGAGGTACATGAGAGAGGGGGATGTAAGCTGGAGGAAAGGCAGTGAAATGGCAGGGCATAGGGTGATGGGGAGATGATTTGTTTGTGGCCACTCCTTAGGAAATTTGGGCATCTGGCAACAGATAGACTGATGAAGTGCCTAGTTCTATAAAATGTTTAGGGGTAGCAGGATTATTGCACTGCATCAAATCACTACACAGAATGAAAATCAATCTTTATCTCCTAGCACATGTGTATATGAATGCAAAAGTGTGAGTGCGGGAATAGAAGCAGCAGTACAGTGCCTCCCCTGGTGCAGTTTTACACTACAGTGTATTTGCTCCCCTCTTAAGAGGCCAATGTTTAGAGGACTCTCTAGTGACTGGATGCCTTCTTGATGATCAACTAATGGTCCATGGTTGGGATCCAAGGCGCAACCCTTTGGCAAAGAGCAGCGTGCTCAAAACCATCATCCACAGTACCTTATTGGACCCAAGAAAAAATTAATGACAGTGGTTAAGATGTGAGGCAAATGTTCAACTATGGCAAGATAGGTCTGTTCTTGAAAAATATATCAAATGTAAGTTCTTACCTAATTGTACCTTTACAGGAATGAGTCAAGCTCATACTGTCCTGTGTATTAAACCATTTCTATCATAAAAATCCTTAATAATGAATAGTTTTGGCACACTATTTCATTTGGTAATGCATTCCAATGATGAACTGCCCTATTTAGGAAACTGAATTTCCTTACATCTTTGCCACCTCTCTTTTTATGCAATTTTTTGCAGTGTCCTCTTGCTGATGCCTCCCCATGGGTTATATATTCAATGATCTATGTAATCTCTTTCCCTGAGATGCATTTATATAGCATAATCATGTCTCCTCTATTCCTTCTCTCTTGCAAAGTTGGTAGGTTCCGTTTTCCTAGTCTTTCTTCATAGCTTAGATCCTTTAAGCTTGGTACCGAACTTGTAGTGACCCTTTGTACTTTTTCAATCTTATCTATATTTTTGAGGGGGGCTGTGAGAAGAGAGGAAGAAATCAGTAGGATGGAAGTGGTGGAAGCAATGAAGAAAGTCAAAATGGAGAAAGCCCCAGGAACTGATGGTGTGTGTGGTGAAATGCTGAAGCATGGGGGAGAGATAGTAGTAGAATGGATATGGAAGTCGTGCAGATTGGCCTGAGAGGAAGGCAGAGTCCCGGAGGATTGGAAGTCAGGTATAATTATTCCCCTGTACAAAGGAAAAGGGGAAAAAGAAGTGTGTGGTAATCATAGGGGCATTTGTTCTTAGTGTAATAGGAATAGTATATAGTAGGATACTTATTGACAGAGTTAGGGAACTAGCTGAGGAATTAGTTGGAGAAGAACAGGGAGGTTTTAGGAAGGAAGGAGGTTGTGTAGATCAGATATTCATTCTTAGATCTTTAGTGGAATAGTTTCTAGAGAAGGGAAAGAAGTTGTCTGCAGCCTTCATGGATTTGAAGAAAGCATATGACAGGGTGTAAATGGATGGGGTCATAAAAGAGACGCAAGATAGGACAGTGGATGTTGGAGTGGCCCAAGTGACAGAGGGCAGTGTTAGGAAACTCCCTTTACTGTTGTTTGCAGATGATACTGTGTTGTTGAGTGAAGATGAATGGGACCTGCGAGGCTTGGTAGATGTGTCTGGGAGAGTGTGTAAGAAGCGGAATCTAAAGGTGAATGTAGGGAAGAGTAAAGTGATGGTCTTCGAGAGAAGTGAAGTCAGTGAATGTACAGTGAGATTGGATGGGGAGGATATGGAGAATGTGAGTGCATTTAAGTACTTGGGTAGTGTGATGAGTAAGGATGGAAGTCTGGAGGGTGAAGTGCTTGAAAGGGTGCAGCAGGGAAGAAAGGTTGCTGGTTCCTTGAAAGCAGTGATAAGAATCAGGGAAGTGAGCATGGAAGTGAAAAAGCTCCTACACCTGGAGGTGAAGCTTGGACCCTGTTGGAGGGACCAAAGTCAAGAGTGAGAGCAGTGGAAATGAGTTATTTGAAAGGAGCATGTGAAGTCACATGGAAAGACAGACTGACACATGAGGAAGTCAAGGAGCGTTGTAGTGTGGATGTGATAGGAAGCGTTAGGTGAAGCATATTAAGGTGGTTTGGGCATGTGGAGAGGATGGAGAGTGAGAGATTGATGAGGAGAGTGTATGTAA
The DNA here is from genome assembly GCA_018397915.1 of Birgus latro. NCBI lineage: Eukaryota > Metazoa > Arthropoda > Malacostraca > Decapoda > Coenobitidae > Birgus > Birgus latro. Next base: position 3,365 of record JAGKTI010016231.1, read on the forward strand.
GTGAGGTGGAGGCCAAGGATGAAATGGAGGGATGGAGTGGAGAGGTATATAAGAGAAGGGGGTGTGAGCCGTGAGCAGGGCAGTGAAATGGAGCGACATGGAGGCGATTTGTTTGTGGCCACCCCATACGGGATTAAGGAGTCTGGCAATAGATAGATAGATAGACAGATAGTTAGGATTCAAGACCACTGATGCATATTCCGGGGTTGGTCTGATGAATGATGTTGCTATCTTTCTCACTATGTTTCATTTACAAATGTGAATGCTATTCTCATATTAGCAAGCAACGTGTGCATGTCCTGTACCTTCTCACTGATGTGGTCAGCCACAGATAGTCCATTACTGATAATCACTCCTAGGTCCTTCTCCTTCTCTGATATGTGTAGGACTCAACTTTCAAGCTTATAATCCCAATCTGGTCTTTTTCCACTTTTACCCAACTTAACTACATGGCATTGTCACACTGAATTCCATTTGCCATCTATTGCTCCATTCATGAAGCTTATTTAATTCTTCTTGTTGGTCTCTGCAAGAGTCTGTGTTTGTAATTCTTTGTATTTTTGCAACATCAGCAAGCATATTTAGATAGCTTCCTGTCTATATCATTTATATACACTAAAAACATATTTGGTGCCAGCACTGAGCCCTGTGGAACTCTGCTATACCTCATACCAATTAATCTGGCCAGGCATGTATGGCAACACTGTTCCCGCTGAGATTCTGATTGGCAGGAGATGTTTCTTCGATTTCAGTGTTGTTTAAACCAATACTCTCTTTGCTATCAGATGTGGTACTGAGTTTTTCGACAATACTGTCGTCAATACCAATATGAAATTTGTTATATACTTAACAGCAATGAAATTTTCATAGGAAGATAGAGATGAGTCAATAAAGTATTATAATACAGTCCCAGCCAAGGTCAGGATTCGAATATTTCATTTATGTCTCCGACACTCAGTAATATCGCAGAAAATTAAGGAAACCTGCTTAATCTAAGCATTTTGGTATAGCACACATTTAAATTATAAGATCAGTACGCACCCTTAAATCGTGCCACAACTCTGAACAATTAAAAATACCGTACTAAGGAAAAGACGAGTTCTGCCTCCCTCCCCGCAAACTCGTCTTTTCATTAGAATTTTTAATTACTCAAGAGTTGTGGGACAATTTAAGGGTGCGGACTGATCTTATTACACTCAACCCTCGATTTGGCAGACCCCTATTTCCCGGAATTCGGATTTTCCGGACGCTGGCTGAGGCTGGACAATATTATCAAATGCCGGACAAATGCCCGTACAAGTCTGGGAATCTCACAAAAGTCCGGCATTCTCTCATATTAAACTATAAGCAGTCTGCTGCACAACACAGTATAATTTTGGCAAGGTTTTGACTTGATAAAGGCCATTTGTAACACACACAAGAAGATACTTTCACACATGAAACACATCGTGACCACCAACCTGCTTCACACCACCAGTTCCTAACTCGTGGCAATATCCCATTTGCCTCTTACCTTTCTCAAATGCCACTACAAATAGTTTATAGCATAACACAGTAATATTTACAGAAGGCTTGGACACAATAAAATTCATAAGCAATTAAAAGAAATATTTTCTTACAGTCAAACTCAGTGGGATCCACTCCTAATCAACTTAGCTCACCCGACTCGGTGAGACTGAATACCAAATCGGCACTTTTCATTTTTTTTTTTTTTTTGCCACAGTGGCTCATACACACCTAATTATCTGAAATCCGCTGAAAAAAAATGTATTTAATACAACTCAATTTAAAAATTAGGTTTCAGAGCTAAAATACACAGATGTTTCCCCTTCAGATTGTCAGGGTTTATGCCTCGGTCAAGTGATCAGTGGTTGGCTAATGTTAGCTGATATTTCCCCTTTAAGATCGTCAGCACACCTTGGCAGACTTCTATTTTGCAAAAATATTTATTCTGAGTACAGAAAAATGTATCTGCATTGTAAATTGATATTTATTACAAAACAAAAGTCCGTCAGGGTGAGTTGTTAGGCTAGAGCAGTGGTTCTTAATCTTTTTACTATCACACCCCCTACAGTAGTGGGTCCTTCCCTCCACGCCCCCCTCGCACCTTCAACCAAACTGATAAAATTCCCTCCTAGATTTTAAAGAAAAACTGAAAACAATGGTTGTTTTTAGTCTTTTTATTGAGCATGAATTCTGTGCAAACAATATACCCAGCATATTTAATGAACTTACTTTCTAATTTAGCGAGACACTTGACTCTGCTTCTTAGCTACCAGATCTTGAATGCGTGGTCGAATCTCAGAGTGCAAAACATAAGTCCTCTTCATTATCCAGCTGGTTTCTGCACTAGGTCTTGACAGCAACGAACATGGAAAATGCAGCTTCACAAAGATACGTGGATCCAAACACTGTCAAAATTCGAGGAGCTTGATGTGAGATCAGAGGGTAAACAGGAAGTTACTTGACCCAGAACGTCTCAAGATTCAGTACTTTAAAGTCTTCCTCAGCTGAGGAGTTGAATTTTAACTCAAGAAACTCCTCTTGCACTTCATCCGAAACATCAGCTACTTCACATTGAAATGGGTAACTGATGAATTTCCAGGCTTCAGGCTTCTCATCTATATCTGGGAAATATCTGATGAATTCTGCTTTCAAGTCAGTCAGATGAGTGACTGTTTCTTTAACTCAGAATCATGGTAACTGTGAATGAGAGCAGAATCCAAATTACTAAAACTGGCTGTATTTCCATGCTGAATTCGACATTTCCAGAGATCGAGTTTGGCCGTGAAGGCTCAAACAGTGTCGTGGTGCATGATGTTTTTCCCTTGTAGTTTAACGTTGATTACATTCAGCACTTATTAAGAAACAAATCAAAGTGATCATAAACATATCACCATAACCACCATGTGATTTTAAGCAGCACCAACTGCTCATAAAATACAATTGGAATTCAAAACTTGCGAATAACAGGGCAGTACACGAGTGTTCACAATTCACCAATAAACTTTAGGGCAGCGTAAACCATATTTAGATAAATATAACAACTGAAATAAAACATACCTCAACAGGCTCAACTGAAGAAGTATATGAAATGAGTAATCATCACGGGCGTGTTTGTGAGGCAACTGACACTGATGGCCCGGTAACGTAAGAAGACATATAAATTTAATGGGTACAGAAAATGGTAAGCCTACTTGCGTACAGAAAACAAAAATTTGTAGAGGCGATACTTTTGCATTTTTTCATAATCATCTCGATATTAGCCACGCTCCTGTTAAGAGAGAGAAATTCCTACTTTTTCCCCCATGCTCGTGCCCCCCCCTGGAAATTACTCATGCCCCCCAGGTTAAGAACCTCTGGGCTAGAGGCAAAATAATTCTGCTAACTTTAAGAAATTTTCACTATGAATCCTGATTTTCTATTAATAATTAAATTAAGCACAAATTTTTGACTGAATTTCAAATAATTAGGTATGCAAACCTACATGGTAATAAAGATTAAAACTGCTGATTCGGTCCAAGATCAATTGTGTGTTTACCTCAGTCAGCTGATGAGCATTGCTGGTTCACTTCGTGGTGTTCCATTCCGTGTTCATTTTCCTCAGCTTTCTGATCTTCTTCTCTCAATACCTTCCACAATCTCTTCAACAACTGTCTAAACAACCATTCTTAGGGATGTAGCTAGCAAAATACTGCTCTTGTGTCCGTTATCATTATTGTTATTGTGTCAGTGTTATTATTATAATATTATGTACTGTGTTAGTTTTGTTGGTATAGGTAGCCTACATTCCAGAATGCTCTAGAATATCGGAATAATTGCCGGACAATATTGGAGAATTCGGACAAAGTATGGTAATAGTCCGGGGAATGGTATATGGCGCCCTACCAGGTGAGTACTTTTCCAATTTCCGGACTTGTCTCCTCCCTTATAGTCCGGGAAACTGAGGGTCCAGTGTATTTAAATGTGTGCTATATCAACGCTTAGATTAAACAGGTTTCCTTAATTTTCTGCCATATTACTGAGTGTCAGAGACGTAAAGGAACTGTTCGAATGCTGACCTTGGCTTGGATTGTATTGTAATATTTTGTTGACTTATATCTCTATATTAATACAAAAATTTCATTGTTGTTAAGTATATACCAAAAACAAATTTCATACTGCTTTTGACGACAATATTGTCGAAAAACTCAGTACCACATATGATTAATGGAGTATCAGTTTAAACAACAATGAAATCGGACAAACACCTCCAGCCAATCAGAATCTCGGAGGGAACAGTGTTGCCATACATGCCTGGCCAGATTAACTGGTATGAAAATGCCACCTCTTACGGGATTATGGCGTCTGGCAATAGATAGATAGATGGGTATAGTCACCTACATCCACGTTGAGTAATTACCCCTTAGTACTGTTCTCATTTCCCTTTCCCTGAAAAAATCCTGCATCAAACAGAACAGATTACCTTGGATTCCTTCCTGATGGTACAGTTTCCATGTAAGTCTTTGGTGCGGTACTGCTTTCTTGATATCTAAGACTCTGTCCACCCATTCTTCTCTTTTCTGTAGTTTTTCTGGAACTCTTCATTGTGGATTAACCCGCCCCACCCTGTCGAAGTATGATGCACGTCGCAATTTTTTTTCATGCTAAGTCCTGACGACGTGCATTGTACGTTATGCAATTGAAAGGCCCATTGTTTGCACATTTTTAAAGTTTCGCGGGAGATTTTCGGTAAGCATATGTGGGAGACCTTCCTCTACCTCCAGCCTGGCGGTGACACTGCCTGACCCTGTGTAACCCTCCACCCCCTTCGGAGGATGCGCCATTTTCTCGCAACTCACCTGTTAGCAGTGACCTGGCCAGTAAAGACACGTAGCACCACGGTCTCTCCGACAACGAAATTCAAGACAAAAGTGATTCCCGATGTGGAAGACACATTTTACGTGGCACCAGAGTTAGTAGTGAACAGAAGTAATGAAGAGGTATCGTCACCAAGGTAGGTGCAGTATGTTGATGTGTTTGGTAAGTGAACGCTTATATTGCCTATATTATTGTGTGAAAGCTAATATAGTAATCTCTCTACTATTCAGACGCCCAGTATTCGGATGCATCACTATTCGGACATCGTGGGCTGTCCAACCCCCCAAATGCCCAAAAATTCGAAAAATCAGAAAAAAAATCCGATTTTTTTGGACCGCGTCAGTTTGAATTTCCCGCGTGCACCGATAGGCTGTGTTTTCGCGCATCGCGCCTGTCTGTCGGTCTCATTTCCCGCTCCGCTCCTGGCTTGTAAACACGCTCTGAAAATGGCGTCTGAAGTGATTGGTTTTGTGGTGATACCCTACCTCCTGCAGGGCTTGATGCTGCTCTTCACCTTCTTGATCATGTGTGTGATGATGGCCCCGTCACCTGAGAAGAGGAAGAAAGTGGTTCTGACGCTGGAGAAGAAGAGGGATATATTGGAGAAGGTGGATGCTGGGTGGCCGACATCATGGATCCTACGTGAATTCAACCTCTCACGCTCCACTTTGTTTGATATCAAGAAGTCCCAAGACAAACTACAGCAGTACACAGCTGATTTCGTTTCGAAGACCAGATGAAATGTGGAGAGGAAAGTGATGTTTACTCCTAAGTATACTGAGATTGAATAAATTCTCCAGGACTCATCACTAGACCACACGGGAATTTACTGTTATGTACAGTGCTGTGAAGTGATGTGATGCAAGGTATGTGAAAGAAAACATTGTGGAGAATGCTTGTGAGAAGTGCTGGTGAGTGTAAAGTGCACCGGAAGTGCTAAGGTGTCGGGTGCAAGGTCTTACTGTCAGTCTGAGATGACAGAGCGGGTTATACATGAGGGTGGCGGCATCATTCTCGTAAGTACCCTAACTTCATCAAAATTCCTTGTTTTGTTCTTTCCATATCATTAATCTCATGCATAAACTGTGTGAAAGATGATTTCCATAATGATTTTCATGTCTAACCTGTTTTCAGCATGCTGTAAATGGGTAAAAAAATTACCCTAAATGTTAATCATAATTTCCTGCTTTCTATTTAATTTTTTCATGCATGATTTTTAAGTGCACCAGCTATGAAAAAGGTGAATGCCTTTGATTTGTGTGCAAGATGATTACCATAAAGATTTTCAAGTCTAACCTGTTTTCAGCATGCTGTAAATGAGTTAAAAAATTACCCTAAATGTTAATCATAATTTCCTGCTTTCAATTTAATTTTTTCATGCATGGTTTTTAAGTGCACCAGCTATGAAAACGATGAATGCCATTGATTTGTGTGAAAGATGATTACCATAAAGATTTTCATGTCTAACCTGTTTTCAGCATGCTGTAAATGAGTTAAAAAATTACCATAAATGTTAATCATAATTTCCTGCTTCCAATTTAATTTTTTCATGCATGGTTTTTAAGTGCACCAGCTATGGAAAAGGTGAATGCCAGTGAATTTCATGTCTGGTCATAACCTAACCTAACCTAACCATTTTTCTGGTAACAATTTACATCATTTACTGTATTTGATGCTTTGTATCCAATAATTTAGTGCATAAAATGTGAGAAAAGATGATTTCCATGTCCAATACTTACTTATACTATGGTGGCAAGTTCTGAGCACCTATGCCTTACTCACCTCTAAATCATCATTTTTTGGTTAAAATTCAATTAATTCATGCTTTGTGTGCATTATTTATGTGAAAAGGGACCTAAATAAGTGCTATACATGTCCGGTAGGGAGGTAGGAAGGTAGTTTTCTGATTTAGGTTAGGTTAGGTTAGGGTCATGAATGACTGGTGCTGGAGCTTCAGGACCAATATTCGGACAGAACCAGTGTCCGGACATGCCTTTGGCTCTATTACGTTGAATAGTGGAGGGATTACTGTAATCTTGTACTACATATATTTTTGTACCAAATAAATAATTACCAATTCTGAGTGATTTTGGTTAAGTCTCCCTCGCACAGGGAGCGCCATTTATGGAGCGCGGTGTCATAGAAAGAAGTAGCCAGGTGGGGGGTGGGCTTCTCACCTGTTTAGGGTATTTTTTTTTACTTCAAGTGAGCACTTTCTCGCTGAATTTTCGATGTTTCTCACCAAAAGCGGAGGTTTGAGCAAAAAAATAAAAAAATAAAAAAAATAAAAAATCTGCCATGTTCTAGGGGTGGGTTGGGTAAAAAAAGTTGCTGGTAGAGGACATGTTAATAGATACGTATAACGATTTTCCTTTTCTAAAACTGAGCTGTCTTTCTGTTATCATACTGCATTCTCCCAGATAGTTTAGCCAAATTTTTCTTATTATCTTTTCTAGTACCTTGCTTACAACGCTGGTCAGGGATACTGGTCTACAGTTGAGTGGAATTCTGTCTATTTCCTTTCTTGAATAGGGAAACAATGTTTGCTTTCTCCCAAATATCAGGTGGTTTACCTTGACTTAAGTAATGATAAGGACAAATCTGCAAGTCAAAGAAATAAAACTAGATATACCCTCACAGGTAGAACTGATCGCAGTAAAGATTCGTACAGTACTGTACGTCTGAAGGGAAAGTAAATGTGGCAAATTTACACAAGCCACCCAGATCAAACATTCGGGAAAAAGGCAAATATGAAGACATGGCAGAGAGTACAATTCAAAGTTTAAGAGCATTACAATTTAGAATGGAGGAGAAATCTGAAAGAATTATACTATCTGAAGATTTCAATACGAATATAAATTGGAATACTCTTGATATAAAAAGCCAGGAAAGTTGTTGGGACCAAAAGCTCCTGGACCTTATGCAGGAGTTTTTCCTAACACAACATGTAAAAGAAAGCACCAAAAAGTGTTGGAACTAAACAACCACACTCACCGGCATCACGACGTGAACTGCCAAGGCTCCAGGTTGCATACCACAGGAACCTTCCGATGATGTCATCACTCATGACTTAGCAGATGTGTGCGTGCGCACACACACACTAACACTCTCGTCCTCTCTTCTTAATTTGACAGAAGATTCCAAGGACGAAGCTGGATGGTCTATTTGCGTCTGATACACACTATGTATCCAATACATAGACTTTTGTGTGAGTACCATCAACACCCGATACACACTATGTATCCAATACATACACTTTTGTTTAATTACTATCAAGACCCAGTCTGTGACCACATACAGATATGTGATGTCTCTTAAAGTATTATAAACTTTCTAGCCTCGGCTGACTGCTGCACGCAGTCGCTCGGTCGAGGCACCTTTCTTGGTGAGACAATCAGCCAGTTGTTGTGATGTATCCACCCAGGATACCTCATCAATCTCCCCCCGCTCCAACATGTCCCACAACACAGCAATATCAATGCGCAATCTCCTGTCTTCTGCGCTCTTACAGGAGTAAAGGGCATCCACCAGACTCTTGTTGTCGATGAAGCACTTTATTTTGATCTCTCCACATCCAGAAACCTCACGCAATATGTTGGAGAGATATACAGCAGTTTCAGCACATTCAAGCAGCGCCAACGCCTCAGCAGATAAGGTAGATTTGACGACCCTCCTGATCTTCCTTGTCTGCCAAAATATAGGACATCTTGCCTCACTAGCATCTTGTAAGAAGATCACAAAACTTCCCTGAGATCCATTGCCTACAAGGTTGACAAATGAGGCATCCGAAAAGCACTCTATATGACAGTCCTCGATCGGCCCCATTCTTGGAATGTATAGCTTCATGTTGTCAGTCTTCACCCTTGAGATCACCTTATTGAGTCTAAGCAAATCCGCTACGGTAGCTCGGTTGCTATTCATTCTCAACTCACACACATCAAAGGCAATATCTGGCCGAGTGTATGTGGCAATCCAATTGAGTTGCCCAATTAATGCTCGGTACTCCATTTTCTCAGACTCGGACAGCTCCCCTGATTTTACTACTGCACGATGTTTACTCAGCGTGACTGGTTTCAAGGATGAAGCATACTGGAATTAGTCGAGCGTTATGCTGCCATCGATGTTGGAGATGACATTGAGACCAACGTATTTGAAGGCTTTTGATTCTGAACTGCCGATGAGGAATATTGGACTCAACCGATTTATCACTTGCTGTTCAAACTCATGTGTACCAGCCCAAAGGAAGTCGTCGACGTAGATGCATACAATGCCTTCAACTTTGCCACCATTGCTCCAAGAGAACAGCGCTGAATCCAGTGATGATACTTTAGCTCCGAGACTCAACAACTGATCTTTTACGCACAAATACCAATGCCTAGCAGCATCACAAAGGCCGTAAACAGTTTTCTTTAGTCTCCATAACTTACCATTTGCATATTCAGTGCATATTCAGGCGGAGGACGTAAATGAACAATTCTCTCAATGTCATTACCTTGCAGGTAGGCAGCTTTCACGTCCATAGTGTGGCAATCCCACTGGTTGGTGGAGGCCAAAGAAAGTGCCAAACGCACTGCTTCCTTTGAACAAGTAGGCGAGTCTTTTCGGAGATCCATTGTGTCTTCCTCAAATCCTCTGGCAACTAAGCGGGCCTTAACAATAGGCTTTCCATTTTTCAGTTTTTCTGTCACAACCCATTGAACGGTTATGGCACCTTGCCCAACATCATCTACTTCCTCATACACATCATTATTCTGCCAATTTGTAATTTCATTTTCCTTAGCACATAATACGGCTTCAGAGTTGAAAAGAACAAGCATTTCTCTGTCATCATCAACCACTTCCCATTCGCTAAGATCCTTCTCCAAATCTATCCAATCAATGCTGCCATCGGAGTCCCTCTTCAAATTATAGCAGTGTTTGTACTTTCCAGTGGCTTTACCTGCCCGACTTATAATCCTTCCAGACACCAACGCTCCACTTTCTGAATGTATTCCCTTTATACACTGACCAACAGAAACTTTGGGAAGCTGATTAATCGGAACAGAAACTGTGGGAGGCTCATCGATTGGGACCACTCCATCTTCTGACTCGTCATCTGGTGGATAGTCATTCAACACTTGCGTAGGATCGTCATTAGGCTTCTCCTGGACAACATTTTTCTTCTCATCACTGCTGACATCACTTTCAACTGTAGTATCTTGCTCTGGCGCTCACGCTAGACGACATACGTGCACTCGCACGTATACACCGCCGTGTCTCACCAGAATTTCTTTCCCATCCCTGCCTATTACAACTCGGGGACCGTGCCACTCATGACTGTCATTTCTTTTGTAGAAGGCTTCATCTCCATTCCGGATGTCGTTTAGGTCACTCGAACGTACGTTGTGCTGCAGAGCCCTAGCCAAGCGTTCATCTGATTCGGTCTTTATAAACCCTTGTCTAGCTAAATGAAGAGCATTCGAGTTGTCTCTCAATTTTCGATGGTGATGAAGGTTCCAAGGCTGGAGGATCATTTGCGCACACATTAGGCAGACTAGGGTTTTGACCAAAAACAAGTTGGTTAGGAGAAAAGCCTGAGTAGTTGGTGACAGCATTTCTTGCCGATACTGCCCATGCCAAGGCCACATCCAATTCACACTGGCTATCAGCCATTACCTTCCTAACAATGTCACCAATGACTGCATTTTGACGCTCACAGACTCCGTTGCTCCAAGGACTCTCTGCAGACGTTGTCATGATCTTGATATTGAAGGCCTCTCCCAATGCTCGCATTTCCGCATTATTGAATTCACAGCCATTGTCTGTAAGAATTTTTCTAGGTGTGCCAAACACAACAATCCAGCTCCGAAATATTCCTTTGATAATGGTGGGCGCACACTTATCTGCGATTACTATCGCATTACAATACCTGGTCGCCAAATCAACAAGGACTAAGAAATAATGCTTTCCCCAAGCTTTTAAAACAATGGCTATGGCTTCATTAAACTTAGATGCCATGGGCAAACTGACTACGGGTCGGGGCTTGGCTTTCTTAAATCTGCAACAGACTGTACAAGCATCAGATACAGCCTTGACAGCCGGTTCCAGTTTTGAACTTTTAATTCCCGCATCTGTGATCAGTTTAATTAGTTTTGCCGATGTTGGGTGTCCAAATTGCCTGTGAAGCTTCAAAGCGGTTTTTTCTACGTCATCCCCACGAGTTGCCAACATGATTGTTTCACAAAATTTACGATCTAGTCATAGGAAATTGGAAGTAAGTAATGGCCTGAAGATGAGGACTTTAAATCAATGATAGTTCCACAAATTATGACCTGGTCAGTTCCAAGGTTAATCAACATTTTTGCTTTTTTCATGGAACGTCTACTCAACAGCAAGGGAATATTGCAGTCCACAACATCAGTCACGATGGTAGCACGCATGTTTCCAATGTAGCAGGGCAGAGTAACACGTTTGAGGGAAGAAACTGTGACACCATCAGCAAAAGTAAACACTGAGGATGACACTTCTTCTCTTACAGCATCACGTTCATAATCAGTGAGCTCACTTAGATAGCAGTTGATCCATTCAACTCCACATACAGTTGTAGAACACCCTGTGTCTAGAAGAGCACATCCCTTAGATTCTTCTACTAGAGTCTGTGACTTACCTCTACTAGCGGCATCATCCGCACAGCCCATAAACATCGACAGTTGCACTGTTTCAGAATTCTCTTCTCAACTGCCGTCGTTTTCGTATGCATCTGGACATTCACGTGCCCAATGAAATCTAGAATCACATACGAAACACCTCGATACCTTTCCGTCAGGCCCAAGTGGGTTCTGCCTCCTGTAGGTGGATGAGCATTGGGGAATTCTAGCAGATACGGTTGAAAATCGGCCACTACCCCGACGTCGATCATGTATTGCACCACCCCGCAACATTCTCCGTCCTCGTCGAGTACCTCTAGCATAAAGCGTTTCGTCACTCTCAACTTCGTCACTCCAAAATACTGGTTCGTCTTTCACCTCCCGGGCGGACACCGATGCCTCGTTCTGCCTGCCAATTTCACCAGCAAAAATACGATTCAGGGCAGATTTCATATTTTCATATGTCACCTCAGTTATCGCGGACATCACTAGTTGTCGTTCACCGTCTGAAAGTTTGCATGCAGCTAAGAGCATAAAAGCCATCACAGAATTTAGCAGTTCCATGTCCTGCTTGGTAAATTTGAAGTAAACATGCTCAAATTCTGTCACGAACTCCTGAATGTTCATATCACTGGCTCTTCTGAAGTTATATAGCTCATAAAACGCTGCAAACTGTTGACGTCCTTTGTCCATGAGAAATAAACCGCCTAATTTTTTCAGCGGGGTCTGAACACCATCCTTCTGCTTTAGAACATCTGTTTCAATCTGCGAAGACACCACCCTCGCTCTCCCAGACAATGACAGATGAATAGCTAAAGCTTGTTTTTCTGCTGCTAGGTCCGTTAGTTCGCACCAAATGCCAATGTCTTTTTTCCAGCTCTCATATGTAGAATCATTTCCCAGTTTTGGAGGCCACTTGGTCGAACACGACGCCATTCTCGAACTACGCTCTGCTACCAGTGTTGGAACTAAACAATCACACTCACCGGCGTCACGACGTGAACTGCCAAGGCTCCCGGTTGCATACCACAGGAACCTTCCAATGACGTCATCACTCGTGACTTAGCAGATGTGGCGTGCGCACACACACTAACAAAGAGGACTTGATGTACGATCAGTACTAGATCTTATATTTACTAGGCAAGAAAATGATACTGACAATATTATGTATCACCCTCCATGCGGCAAAAACGACCATGCAGTATTAAATTGCAACTAAAAGATTGCATATGACATAGTTAACAGTAATGAAAGTTACAAAAAGGGCCTTAACTACAAAAAGGGAACTTTCATAGACCTATAGAAATACTTCTTAGAAATAAATTGGGAAAAAGAGCTTAGAGGACAAGATTTACATGTTATATGTAGAAAATTCTGCGAACTTCATGAAACAGGAGTCCAAAAGTACATCCCTAGGCACAAGGAAGCAGAAATGACAATAAAGAAATCTTTTAAAAAAGAATGTAAAAAATCAAAAGAAAAAAGAGACTTGTTGTGGAGCAGATAGAGAAGACACAATAGTGAGAGGGCATATAACAACTATAAACAGGAAAGAAATTAATACACAAGAATGAGAAGAGAAGCCCAAAAACAGTTCGAGGAGGCCATCATAAACAAAAGTAGTGATCAACCGAAGCTATTTTCAAGCAACATCCAGAGCAAAACCAAAGTAAAAGATAAAATACAATCCATTACAGATGAAGAGATCCTCTATACACAAGAGAAAGATATTTGTGAGGCACTAAATAAGAATTTCCAATCAGTTTTTACAGAAGAAAATAATGTTTTGAGGGATAATATGGAACATGCATGCCCAAACATATTACCAGATATACAAGTACTGTATCAGAAAAAGAAATATACGAGGAGTTAAGCAAATTAGACAAGGGAAAAGCAAATTGTCCTGACAAAATTTCATGTTGGGTGCTACATGAATGTGCAAAGGAGTTAAGTAGACCATTATCTATAAAATTCAAGAAATCTTTGAGTCAAGGTAAACTACCTGATGTTTGGAAGAAAGCAAACATTGTCCCCTTACTCAAGAAAGTGAACAGATAAAATCCACTCTAACTACCTACCAGTACCACTAACCAGTGCTGTACATGCACATTCCACACCTCACCAAAAACAACACTCCCCTACTACACCCACACACACCCAAAATCTTCAGTTTAACATACATCAGTGTCATTTAAAAATCTTCAGTTTAACATACATCAGTGTCATTTAAACAACACATCACAAACATCAAAAATAAATTAACACCCAGACTCAATGCCTTAAGGTCACTTGCCCATACAACATTTGGACACAACAAAGAAACCACCACCACAGTATACAAACTACGTTCAGTGATGAATTATGCAAGCCCTGCTTGGGCTCCTAACCTCACTAAAACATATTATAACACTCTACAGACCATACAGAACAGGGGCCCTAAAAATAATCACAGGCTGCACAGCTACTAAACCCACAGACCACCTACACCAAGAAACCAAAGTCCTCAAGTCAAAGATCATCTAGACATGAGAGGCACCCAAATTCTCGCTGCAGCCTCCACAAACCCACAACATCCACTACAATACATGGCAGCGCATCTATACACACACATCGAGGAACATCAAAACAACACCCACCCAGCACACGATATCATACACAGATACTGTACTGTCATTTCACCCCTTGCCCACCTCAGACCAGCTTCCAGAAGCATATCCATACTCAAATCACTCGCCGTTCCATTCAGTCACTTAAAGACAACACACAGCTGCATGCACGGCCTCCTGATATCCATCCTTCTGAATCCAGGGTCCACCTGGCCAGGCTGAGATATGGGCATCATCCAGCCCCCTTAAGTTATCAGAAGAGGCTGGATGACTCCATCACTGATGCCTGTCCAGGATGTAACACAGTAACCCATATTATTAAGCACAGTATGGAAAACTGCATTGCACACAATCACCTATGCCAACAACACAACATACACTCCTTGAGAGCTCTGTGGGAAAGCCCAGTCTCGACCATGGCCTTCCTTAGGGACACAGAGGTGTTCAGCCAGACTGCCAAGGGAACAACTACTATTACTAACAGTGCTGTAAGTAAGATACTGGAAAAGCTGATAAAAGTTTGGGTAAACCATCTAGAAGAACACAATATGATAACAGAAAGGCAATTTGGTTTCAGAAAGGGAAAATCATGTGTTACTAGTCTACAGAGTTGCACAAACACTACAGAAAAGAGAAGGATGAGTGGACAGTATCTATGTAGATTTCTAGAAAGTATATGACAGAGTACCGCACCAAAGACTTTTGTGGAAATTGTACCATCAAGGAGGAATACGAGGCAAACTGTACTGTTGGATGCAAGATTTTCTCAGAAAAAGGGAAATGAAAACAGTACTAAGAGGACACTACTCATCATGGAGGGAAGTGACTAGTGGAGTTCCACAGGGCTCAGTGCTGGCACCAGTCATGTTTTTAGTGTATATAAATGACACAGATAGTAATATCGGAAATGAAAGCTATTTAAATACGTTTGTGAATTATGCAAAAATACAAAGGAGAATTACTAACACAGACTCTTGTAAAGAACTACAGGAAGAATTAAATTAACTTCATGAATGGAGTAATGCATGGCAAATGGAATTCAGGAATTCAATGTGGACAAGTGTCACGTAATCAAGTTTGAAAAAAATAGGAAAAGACCAGACTGGGATTTTAAGTTAGGAAGTAAAACCCAATATATTAGAAAGAGAGAAGGACCTAGGTGTGATTATCAATAAGAGACTGGCTGACCACGTAAGTGAGAAGGTATGGAACATGTATACACTGCTTGCAAATATGAAAATAGCATTCATCCAACCATCATCGAATCCTATGTCGCCCGACGGAGGAATGTAGGATTCACATACATAAATAAAGACATACTGAGGAAGATAATAACATCTTTCATCAGACCAACCCTGGAGTATGCATTAGTAGTCTGGAATCCTCATCTCAAGAAACATATAGAGCTAACTATCTATCTATATACCTAGGATGCTTCCCCCAAGAAAAGAGAGGTAGCTGAGACAGGTCAACACACTACCAATATACTCATCCACATTCATTTGCATCTCAGCCCCAAAGGGGAGAATATGGGTGTAGCAGAGAGAAAAAGTTTGAATGTAATGAAGATGATGTGTCTGAGGAGCATGTGTGGAGTGACGCGTATGGATCGAGTGAGAAATGATGAAGTGCGAAGGAGAACTGGAATTGTTCGGAAAATGGCTGATCGAGTTGAACAGAGGGTGTTGCGATGGTTTGGGCATATGGAGAGAATGGATAATGAGCGATTGGTGAAAAAGATAACTAGATCTGATGTGAGAGGTGTAAGCTGAAAGGAAAACCACAAATAGGATGGATGGACAGTGTGAAGAGAGCGTTGGATGCGAGAGGGTTGTCTGTTGAGCAAGGAAGAGTGGCTGTGCGTGATAGAAATGAATGTAGAGAAATTGTGAATGAATAAATGATGACGCAGCCCTGAGGGGAAAATATAGATAAGATTGAAAAAGTTCAAAGTGCCACTATAAGATGCATACCTAGCTTAAGGGATTTAAGATAGGAAGAAAGACTAGAAAAACTGAATCTGCCAACACTACAGGAGAGAAGGAAAAGAGGAGACATGATTATGCTATATAAATGCATATCAGGGAAGGAGAAAGTAGACATAAATGAATATATAACCTATGGGGAAGCATCAGCAAGAGGACAGTGCAAAAAACTGCATAAAAAGAGGGGA
>JAGKTI010016232.1:0-19629 GCA_018397915.1 Birgus latro
AAGCCGCGCTTGGAGGGTGTTCCTGCAGCTGTCCTGGCAGGGTGCCCCGAGGCCAATACCACAACCACTGGTAAGCTGGTGGGCTAGGGGTCCCAGATCCATTGCCTGGACCTGGGACTGTGCAGTGGGTCGGGCCTTTGGAATGTCTACCCCCCTTTATCTTACCGACTATGACCAAGTACAAATATATGCATCAAAGCAAGCCTGAGGACAGCAAATCACCCAGGGGGTTTAGGGTGGGTTCGTGGAATGTGGGAAGTTTGAGGGGAAGAGCGGGGGAAGTTGTTGAGGCATTTAGTAGGAGGTGGGTGGATGTGGCATGTTTGCAGGAAGTCCGGTACAGGGGTGGATCAGCCAGAAAGATTGCTGGGAAGGATTGCTACTATAAGNTGTTTTGGCAGGGGGGAACTGACGGATATGGGGGTGTGGGTGTGCTGGTTGTGGAGAAATGGGTGGAATATGTTATGAATGTTTTGAGAGTGTGATAGGATATTAGTAGTGAAAATTTTGATCGGACGGATAATGATTTCAGTTATATCGGCATATGCTCCACAGGTAGGATTGGATGATGCAGAGAAGGATAGATTTTGGGATGATTTAATACGTGTAGTAAGTGGTATGGGCGATGATGAGGTAGTGGTTCTGGGAGGGGATTTAAATGGTCATGTTTGTGAAGCAGCTCAAGGTTATGAAGGAGTCCATGGAGGATGTGCATATGGTGTGAGGAATGCGGGAGGGGAAAGAATACTCGAGTTTGGGGAGGCTATGGACATGATTGTGTGCAACACACATTTTAGAAAAAGAGTGAGTAGATTGATTACGTACGAGTCCGGGGGAAATTGTAGTCAGATAGATTATATTCTGGTCAGGAGGGCTGATAGGAGATTAGTGAGGGATGTTAAAGTTGTAGGAAACGAGGAGTGTGTGCAGCAGCACAAACTGTTGATTTGTGACATGGTGCTTAAGGAATGAGTGATGAGAAGGAGGACATATGTACCTAGGAGGAAAATATGGAAGCTGGGAAACCAATCAGTAAGGGATGCCTTTTATAGTGAGATGAGGAGAGTGGTGGCTGAACAGGAAGCCGTAGATAGAGGCGTTAATGAACAGTATAGAGCCCTTAAGAACAACCTCTTGAGAGTTACCGATGCAATATGCGGTTGGACAAGAGGCCCACCAAGACATAAAGTAACTTGGTGGTGGGATGAGGGTGTGGAAGCCGCAGTTAAGGAGAAAAGAAGGCTTTTCCGGGAATGGAAGAATGGTGGTAACAGGGAGGAGTACTTGGCTGCCAAGCGCAGGGTTAGAAGAGAGGTATACAGGACGAAGTCTGAGTCACAGAGACTTTTACTTGATAATCAAAGTCATGGAGGAAGGAAAAGTATGATTTTTAGGGTGGCAAATCAGGTGAAGAGGGATAATCGGGACATTGTAGGTGAGCAGTGTGTGAAGAATGATGAAGGAAGGGTACTGGTGAACAGTGAGGATATTAAAGATGCATGGATAGAGCATTATAGCCAGTTGTTGAATGAGGAGTTTGATTGGGATAGGGAAGGTTTGGAGCCAGCTGATCCAGTGTTTGGCCCTTGGCCTTTGATTGACGCTGCTACTGTGAGTGAGGCAATAGGCAGGATGCGGGTGGGGAAGGCGGCAGTTGTGTCTGGGTTGACTGCCGAAATGTTGAAGGCCTCATGAGATACTGGGGTGAGGTTAGTCACTGACCTGATAAATATGATTATATATGAGTGTGTTGTCCCAGATGATTGGCTGAAGAGTGTAATTGTAAATGTGTACAAAGGGAAGGGTGATGCCCTGGAAAGGGGAAATTACAGAGGTATAAAGCTCTTAGATCAGATAATGAAAATAATGGAGAGAGTTCTATAAGGTATGATTAGAGAAAGAGCGAATATCGATGAGATGCAGTTTGGGTTTATGTCAGGCAGGGGGACCACTGATGCCATATTCATTGTTCGACAGCTTCAGGAAAAATATATTGGTAAGAAAAGGGAATTGTATTTTTATTTTTGATCTGGAAAAGGCCTTTGACAGAGTCCCTAGAGAGGTGATGAAGTGGGCAATGAGAAAGCTAGGGTTGGAAGAGTGGCTGGTTAGGGTGGTTATGGCCATGTACGTGGGTGCTCGCACCCAGGTAAGAGTGAATGGAGTTTTGAGCGATGAGTTTCCCGTGAATGTTGGTGTGCATCAGGGGTCAGTTTTGAGTCCCTTGTTGTTTATCATGGTGCTTGAAGCCCTCTCACGTGACTTCAGAGATGGACTCCCATGGAAGATGTTGTATGCTGATGATTTGGTGTTGATTGCAGAGAATGAAAAGGAGGCGGAGGAAAGATTTAAGAAGTGGAGAGATGGTATGGGGTACAAGGGCTTAAGGGTAAATGCAGATAAAACAAGAGTGATGATATCTAGGGTTGGTGGCGGTACAATCAGAGGAGAGGGAGAGTGGCGATGTGCAGTTTGCCACAAGGGTGTGGGAAGTAATTCCATCTTGTGTAGTGTTTGTGATAAATGGGTGCACAAGAGATGTAGTGGTATTAGAGGTAGACTGCGAGATGATGCTGATTTCATGTGTGCGGCGCGTCGGGGAGAGCAGGTGGAGATTATTAGGTGTGAGAGGGTTGAACTTGCAGGTGAGTCTCTTGAGTGTGTGGAGGAGTTTTGTTATTTGGGAGACATGTTATGTGCCGGAGGAGGGGCTGGAGTTAGCTCGGTTGCTAGGGTGAGAAGTAGTTGGAAGACGTTCAGGGAGCTGTTGCCTCTCCTGACATTGAGAGGACTCTTCTTACGTGCTAAGGGGTCTTTGTATGCAGCATGTGTTAGGAGTGTGATGCTGTTTGGTAGTGAGACCTGGGCAGTAAAGGAAGAGGATATTCGCAGGTTTAAACATACAGAAATGACAATGATTAGGTGGATGTGCAGTGCGTCCCTGCGTGCAAGGCCTGGGGGGGCTGGGTTTACGATGAAAGAGTTGAGGGGTAGGATGGGACTGGAGTGTGTTGGTGTTGTGATGAGGAGAGGTAGGCTGAGGTGGTTTGGACATGTGGAGAGGATGGGGGATGATAATTGGGTACAGAGGGTGAGAAGTGTTAATATTGGGGGAGGGGTTGGGAGGGGTAGACCGAGAAAGACATGGGACGAGGTCATTAAGTGTGACTTAAGGGTTAAGGGACTGAACAGGGAGGCTGCCAGAGATCGAGCAGCGTGGAGAGCCGCCATTATGTGACCAAGGCCGACGCATGCAAGCATGTTGGAGCCTTCAAAAACGAAACGAAACGAAACGATCTCATTGCTATGACGGGGATGGGCTGTATTTGCCAGTAACTATGATGCATGTCATGTTCAGTGGTAAATTTTGATTTTCCAATACTATCAATTCATGCATCTACGTGGGGAACTGGATAAGTATCTGATTTACTGAGGGCATTAATTTTTCAACAGTCAACACAGAACCTGTATATACCATCAGATTTCGGCACTAAAGTTACTGGGGGATTCCACTCTTTGATATACTGACTAATGATGTTCTTTTCTAACATGTGATCTGTTTCTTACTGTAGCACTCTTTGTTGACTTGGAGGCAGATGATACAGTGTGCTTTTAACAGGGGATGCATCACCAACGTCATGTCTTGACACATGACAGTTATATATCCCGGACAATCTTTGAAGACTTTGGGGAATGACAGTATTATATGACGTAGCCCCTCCTTCAGTTCTGGCATAAGATGAGAAAGCTTACTCAGGAGCTCCTGCCTGGCTTTCAGACTGCTTTGCTACTGTGCTTCATTCTCCAAGCTGACGGGACAAATAGGCTAATCAGCAGGATCAGCAGAACCACTCTCGGCAACCAAGCTGCAAACAACACTGGGTACAGACTCAAAAACTTGGCAGAAAGAGGGTGGCCAGGCAAGGGCAGGAGTACCAAAACTTCATTACCTTTGTCGAATTCTCTCTCTAGGGCATCCTTGTCGCACAATTTCTACATAGTACATTGCTGTTCCTTATGCTTCTCCTGGTCAACTTGGAAACTGCGGGAAAGTCTGTCCTTGAACTCCATAACATAGCGTAGTTCATCAGTAGAGGCCTGTGTCCCATTATTCCAAGTCTCCTTCACCAACATCAAGGGTCCTCTCATCTGATGTCAAAACACCAACTCATTCAAAGAGAATCCAAGCGACTCTGTTGGAACTTCTCGCATTGCGAAGAGCATGAACGGTTCACCTTTGTCCCAGTCTTGACCAGTTTCTTCACAGTACTAACACCTTATGCTCAGATAGAACCAACTTGTCCAGATCATCAGGGAACTGTTTACTGGATACAAAACAGATGGCATCATCCCAGTTACAATACACTGTTCACTCAGATCTGATAGCTTGGGGGACACAAAGCTTAACTGGTACTGGTGGACACACAGGTAATGGGCGTGCATGGAGTAGGGAGTCACATTAGTTACCAGACAGTAATGACTGGCTGCCATGGCGTCCCAGCACCCGTCAGGCTGCTATAATAGCACAGCCTACATATTAATGTCATCTACTGGTTTTCTTATAGTTAGATCAAGGAACTGCACCACTTAGGATAATTCTAAAATATTTCTTAATATTTTATGATTATCAGACGTAATTACTGCTGGTTGACTTGAAAATCTGACAGTTGTCACAACACTTCCTTGGCTCATCCACTTCCTATGTAAATGCCATGCCTTACATGTTCACGACACCTGTCAAGTCAATTGCATCATAAAACTAAAGTCGGAAATATAATAATCTGTAGACTCCATTAGTATATTTTCCAAGCTAAATCTGAGTCCATATGATAGTTCACATACCATTTATAATACACGCACATGAGACAGACAGACAGACAGACAGACAGACAGAGGGGGAGGGGTTTCATCAGGAGGGCATATTTTAAAGATCTAGAGGGGGGAATTCATTTTTTCATCAGGAAAGACAGACAGACAGAGACTGATCCTGTGCAAATATCATCACTGGATATTTGTACCTATATCTTTCAAATAATTTTCATTTCAGTATTGAAAGTTTCTCATAATATCATCACACTCTAGTAAGAAGGTGTGAAATAAACAGCCACAAATCTTTAAGTAATGGAAAGTAAGTTGCAGTGTCGGTGGACTTTCCCATGGCCGGTCTAGTTTCTCTTCTTACCGTTGTGTTGCCATTTTTTTCATTTTCAAATATAGCTTCAGCCAGAAATAAAACAAGAGGTGATATACCATTTCAGGAATAGTATCTGACTGATCTTGCATACAGTAAGCAAAACCATCGTGGCGAATATGAAAATATCAAACCGCGATCTGAAAGTGCATGTAATGCGCACTGGTGCCACATGTAAGGCCTTTGAACACTCAGTGTCGAATTTGTTTATTTTTTTTCTTTGAGCCATAAACCCAGACAAATGAGTAAAAAAAAAAAAAAGGAAACTTGCAAATAATAATAATCTACAGAATAATGAAAAATGTAAGTACACAGTACCAGCTGAGCAGCCACAGCATGCAGACATGCTGCAATGCCTACTCGCAACCGTCACAGCCCTTCTGACCACATCTACAGCACTGTGGGACTGGCTGGCACCAGTGATAGCCTTTCGACCTCAAAGAGCGATAGGGAAGGGCAGCAACAACCCCAAGGACGAGACGAAAATGGTTGGCTGGCAGTAAATGTGGGTATGAGTCCATACAGTTGGCAATATTGCATTATGAGACAAAACATATTATAGCCTTGTTGATTCAAAACACCTACATGCCAGCAATTACCAGGAGACCCGCCGACATGTCGTAAAAATGACCCCGCTAATACCAATACACCAGTCCTGTATGAGACAGCCCTAGCATGTATTCAATATGGACGGTGGGTGTTAAGCGCCGAAGTGGTGACATGTAGATTGTAGGAGGACGACTGGGCCTTGATAGCAGGCTGTGAAGCCTATGCCCAGAGTCGGACACATAAAAAAAAAAAAAAAAAATCACTTCAAACTAGGGTACCTGCATACTGAGAGTAGCCTCATAGGAGGTCCTGGTATAATAGAAAACGGGGCTGCTGGTTGCCATTTTGACTCCACAGCATCCATTCACTGTGTTGTAATGTCTTTTTCCTCACAGTTGCTTGAATCTTGTTGATGAAAGTGAACGTGATGCCATGCTGCTTTGTCTATGGATGCAGTAATAGGTCAAGCAGAGGGTTTATGCTGTATAGATTTTATGCAAATCTAGAAAGAAGTAAAATATGGATAAACAAAGGCCGTCGCTGGGATGGGAACCAACTTCATCATCATACTTATATCAGGTTCGGAGTATGACTTTCTTCATGCACATGGCTGGAGGCTTGCTCTTGTTTTCGGTACAAATTAAAAGATATATTGAATACAAGAGGGAGATACCCAAGGAAAATAAAGGCAGGTTAATCACTGGGGAAAAAATGCATAAAAAGTTATGATTCACAACTAATCCGCGCTCTTTAATACTGTATACTTAACTGTCTATACATATTTATGTGTGTTTTTACAAGTATCACATGTACTGCTCTAGGGTGTATTTTTTATATTATGGTTACGTGGAAGAAATTATGATTGACAAATAGTCCGCACTCTTTAATACTGTATGCTTATGCTATTTTGTGTGTTCTCAGGTGTGTCAAGTGTATTATTCTGACGTGTTTTATTATCACATGTGTTATTTTTACGTCTATTTTTGCGTGCATTATGCAAAATATTCTTACGTGTATTTTACGTGTATTCTTTCGTGAGTTTTGATTGGCATTATGTGTTGTCTTCGTGTATTCTATATTTTATGTGTATTGCTACGTGTGCCAGGTGTTATTAATCTTTATTCAACCTTCCATGAGTTTTGCAAGCCCATTTTTAATATATTAATCTTATCTACAATATTCACTCAAGTTTGTAAGGGATCCTGTATTACATACAGTTTACCTCTAATGTTATCATTACCAAAAGAGCTGTAATATTTCGCAGGAACACTTCGAACAAGATCAGTTTTTTTTTTTTTTTTAGAAGGGAGAGAGAGAGAGAGAGAGAGAGAGAGAGAGAGAGAGAGAGAGAGAGAGAGAGTATTGTGGCTTTGCACCAGAGAGAGAGACTACTCAGGGCAGGAAAGAGTCAGCGAGAGCACTAGGCTTGAGTCAAAGTGGCGTCCAGTCCTGAGTTGTCGCTCTCAGTATGCAGGCACTATACTTCAAACGTCACTCATTGTTTTATGAAACTTTACAATCAACTTTCATATTCTTTGATAATGGTAAACTTAGTTAATTTTAACCTCTTTAGCTCCGGAAATTATTACATATTTGATAAGATTGGTGTACTGGTGAGTTTCCGGCTTGTCGGAGTTTTGCTCTAGTTATCCCTATCGCCAAGCCAAGTAAGGACCACCTACAGGTGATGAATTGTCAGTCCATTTCTCAGACTTTTTGTATGTGCATGGTCATGGAAAAGATAGTCAGTGTTAAGCTTGTGTGGTATTTGGAGTGAGGTGACTTCTTTTTCCCTGTGCAGTGTGGTTTCATGAAATGCGACCTTCCTCTGATACCCTACTATCCTTGGAATATTTTGTCTGTGAGACTTTCTCCACTAACCAACACCTGATCACAGTCTTTTTCGTTTTGGAGAAGACATACGACACTGCCTGGCATCATGGTATTTTATTTTCTCTTCGTGAGTTTGTTTTTCATTGGCATTTGCCCTTTTTTTATTCAGCAGTTTTTATCTAAACGTTTTTAAAGGTTCTGAGTGGGAGGAGTGTTTTCTAATGCCTGTGCACTTGAAGATGGAGTACCACAGGGGAGTATTCTTAGTGTTACTCTCTTTGCTGTGGCCATCAACAGTGTAATCGGTGTATTTCCTGATGATGTACGTGGCTCACTATATACAGATGACCTTTCAATTTCCCTCACCGAATCTAGAATGTCCCTGACAAAGAGGGAGTTGTAGCTGGCTCTTAATACAATGTCTGCTGAGTCTCGTGGTTTCCGTTTCCGTTTAACAAGGACAGTGACTTTGCATTTTTATGGTCTTTAATAAGTTCACCCTGACCCTGACTTGTATTTCTATTGTCAGAGTGTATAATGCACGGAGGAGACTCGGTTCATGGGACTTCTGTATTACAGACAACTAACTTGGGTTCCTCATGTTCGTTCTGTTAAGGCAGCTTGTATTAAAGCTTTGGGTCTTCCGAGGGTTTTGGCTCATACCTTTTGGAGGGTTGCTAACCCTCAGACGCACCTACTCTTTCATGGGTCCCTTATCCTTTCTAAACTTGAATATGGGTGTCAGAGCTACTCCTTCACAGCAGATAGCCATCTTCGGTTGTTAGATTCCATGCATCATGCTGGCGTACGTTTTACAACTAGTGCACTCAAGTCATCCCCTATTTCGAGTTTGTTGGTGGATACTGATGCCTTCCCATTGCAATTATGTCACCAGTTGTTTATGATGAGACGTTGGAATCATTGTGGGAAATATTTTTCCCCACAGCGGTTGTGCTCTTACTTTAGCAATAGTTGTTGATGTCAAAGGGCAGAGGAAAACTTCCAGAATGTTAATAATAATTCGAAAGGTTTAATTACCCAGAGATTACGTTCTGTTAATAATTCTTATTATTAATAAATTAAATGCTACTGCGCTTAACCCTTGTGGACAACTATATTGTACATACATGTAAATAATTAGGAATTTTCCATTGGCCTCATTGCGTCTGCGTGAGTGTGACGTGTCCTGTGGATAAAAAGCCTCGCAATGAAAAGCAGACGTGGGTTTAATATATCTTTATAGATAAAAGGGAATATCTGGTTTAGTTCCCCCATGAGGGGGGAAGAAACTCGTAATGTTGACTCACTCCATTAGCAAACACCGTTCAGGTTGCACTTGTAAATACACACTTAGGACAGATGATGATGATGATGATGAGATTCGCCACACAGGTGTGGCACGGGCTCAGGGTGGAGAGCCCGTAACTTAGGACACTTGGCTGCCCAGGAAAAAGACTGAGACTGCACGCCCGTCGTCATCTGTTGTCCGACTCAGTATATACCTAAGTGACCTTATGAATTTGACCAAATCTTAGGGAACTAGCTAGTATATGAGGAGATGATTACTGGTGAGTTAGTGGATTTAATTCCCTTAATTTACTCACGAGACTTATGCAAATTTACCATTGTTTCAATTTAGATTAACTCCCACTAGAGAGGAGTGACTAAGAGAATATTTTTCTGACTTTTTTTTTTGTGTGTGCCCCGAGTGAGGATAACAGATGTGTGCTGTGGCGTTTAGCGACTTCAAGGTTGCTTTTGTTTGGCACAGCCTATTATCACGTCATGTAGAAGTGGAACACGTGGAAATACGTATATACAGAGCTCCTGGTGGAAAGGCAAGTTCCTTTTCTGAGGATGTTGACCTTGTACACGGGTTTTTATTCGCCCGTGTATGAAGTACAACTCTCATGTGCGGGGAGGCTCCCCACATGCAGCTCTTCTCAATAGAGTGGAGTCAAAGGCTTTTCATCTCATTAACTCTCCTCCTCTTACTGGTTCCCTTCAACCTTTGTCTCTTCGCCGCACTGTTGCATCTTTATCTCTCTTCTATCGCTACTTCAACGGTCACTGTATCTCTGAACTGTCTGCTTGCATCCCTCCACCTCTACGACGGGCACGTAGTACCCGTCTAGCAACAAACTCTCATTCCTTTTCTGTCCAACTCTCTAATGCAACCGTTAACCGTTACTCTCAGTCCTTCATTTATCCAACTGGTCTTTTAAACCCAGTGTGTCCAGGCATCTCGAAATGAGTGGATCTTCAGTTTGGCTCTCTTTTGTATTGTTTTCGCTTTTTCTTGGAGGGAACAGTATGTGGGCCCTGGCCTGTGGTTCCTTCTTCCTTGCATTAGAAAAAAAAAAAAAACACCGTGTTAGACTGGGAACGTGACCGCAGTATTCTCTTTCTGGGAGGAAATGACATCCATGAAGATTCAGAAGTTAATTATTACTTAGCTCAGGAAAATTTGTATTATTTTGGAAACAGAGTGTGAGGATAAAATTACCCCAGAGGATTAATAACCCAGGGAGATAGGTTTAATACCATAAACCCAATTCCCACACTTCTCAAAATTTAAAATGATAAATAACTGAGTTCAATTAAATTGGGGTTGTAAAATTTGAATTAAGTGTAATTCCCATAACTTAGAAATCAGTAACAATGTCGATTTCCTTGTTACAAAAATCATCCAGTGGTAAGGCAGGATGGGTAATGAGAGCCATACAGGACTGTAAACAGTCATTAGAAGAAACACCTCAAACTAGGGAGAAATTAAGTAGTCTTTTGAATATACTGAAGGAAAGATGCGCGAAGTATGAAGAAAGTTGTTAATTTAGAAGCAGCCATCGTAAAAGCTGATGATAAAGATCGTTTAGAATCAGAGACTGCCAAATTTGAAGGTAAATTAGAGGAATATCTGACATTAGTGAAACTGGTTGAATCTAAGTTAGCCAATACTACCACCAAAACACAAGTTGTGGAACAGGCATTAAGGCTGCTTTACCACAAATTTCGCTTCCAGAGTCTGATGGGGAGCAGAATTGGAAATCCTTTTTGGGGTCAGTTTAATATTAGTCCATGGTAGAACAGATCTCCCTAATGTGTGTAAGCTCTCATATCTGTTAGGACAGGTCAAAGGGACGCCTTACAAGTTGATAAAAGAATTACCTGTGGAGGAAAGCAATTATAAGGCGGCTTTGGCTATCCTTAAACAGAATCATGAAGACAAGGAGCAAGCTATTACCCAGTTATTGAAGGCTCTTATTGAATTACTCATTTTTAAACGTGATTTTGAGTTCTTGCAAAATTTTTGGATTGCGATGAGTTGTAATTTAAAGGCTTTAGGTACTTACGAAGATGTTAAGGCAGCAGATTGGGTGCTTTCTAAAACTGTGTCCTTGAAACTTCTACTTAGAACTAAGGATGCTTTGTATGGTAGGTACCAGAAGGATAATTTCTCCTTTAAGGAGATTGAGGAAGGCTTGATGCAACTCTGTAAACATTTGCAAGGAACAGTAAAGTCTGCTGAAACTAAACCGAAGGCTGAAATAAGGAAGAGTACCATTAACCAACTGGCTGGGAAACCTAAGCCAGGAACGGCTAAGTCTGTACCTAAAGAAGAGATTGGTACTTTTCTTATATCTTTAAAATCTGAGGATAAACCAATAGAGACAAGGACTAGACAAGCTGATGAAAATAAGGAGGTAAAAATTTTCATGGAAAAGGACAGGAAGGTCTGTGTGTTTTGTGAACAACATTCAAGTGCATCTTGCCAACAGTATCCTGATTACGCTTCTAAAATAGTGAGGCTTCAGGAATTGGGGTGTTATGATTTGCATGAATTCCGAACACACTTCCACGGACTGCAAAATTAAACTACATCTTTGTTTCAAATGTAAAAAGGACAATCATCATAGTGCTTTATGCTCAAGGATGAAGAAACATGAGGTTCTTATCAATATGACGGTTGCGAAAGTGAATGCCAGCTGCAGTTCCAATTGCAGATGTAAAGGTAATGACTGAAATAGAAACATATTATCATGTACTCTTTTTGATACGGATGCACAGAAAACCTTAATTTCTGCGGACATTGTAGAGAATTTAAGGTTACCAATTGTCGGCAAGGTAAATCTAGCCATTACAGGGTTCTTAACTACTAAGTAGGCACAGTCTTTTGATTTAGTTAGGCCTTTAATACAACTTGGCAGATATAAATGCCATATAACAGCAGCTGTACTGGATAAGATGGAAACAAGTATTTATATAAAGGGACTGAAGGAAACCTCTGATCATTTGCAGAGCTCAGGGATAAAGTTGGCAAAACAGAATGTAAAATCAGATACTGTGGGTCCCATAAAAATGATAATTGGATCAGATTACTGTGGAGGAATCTTACACAGGACCTTTAAGAAGAATAAAGTTCAGTTGTTCAAGAGTCCTGGAGGTAACCGTATTATGGGTCAGTTGTCTTTTCCAAAGAAAGGCAGAGGAGAGGCCTAATTGGTAGACTCAGTCTTTGTTACTCCCACAGTCACTGATGGTAGGTAGAATAGGTGCAGAATTAGAACCTACTTAGATAAATGACTTGTTGGATGAAAAAATTGAACCTGTGCACAAACTTTGGGACCTAGACAGCGTAGGAATACACACTGAAGATCCAACCCCTGAAGATAAAATAACTTTGTATTTGTATAACCAGTTTGTGGAATTTAAAGATGGACAGTATTAGGTAGGATTACCGTGGAAACTAAACCACTCAGAGTTACCAACAAATTTCCAAGCAGCTAAGGCTCTGTTAAATTCTCTTCTAAGAAAGTTGAAAGACAACCCAGAACATCTAACCCTATATGATAATATTATAAAGGATCAATTGAAAAATAAATTTATAGAAGAAGTAGAATTCCCTGTTAACCAC
Source organism: Birgus latro (assembly GCA_018397915.1). Classification (NCBI taxonomy): domain Eukaryota; kingdom Metazoa; phylum Arthropoda; class Malacostraca; order Decapoda; family Coenobitidae; genus Birgus; species Birgus latro. Next base: position 12,489 of record JAGKTI010016232.1, read on the forward strand.
AAGGAAGGACATTATTTACCACATCATGCTGTAAGCAGAGATTCAGTAACTACTCCCGTGAGGATAGTGTTCAATTGTAGTAGTAAAGTGTCCAAGGAGTCAGCTAGTTTGAATGATTGCCTATACTGTGGACCTACATTAACAGAGAAGTTAAGGAATGTATTACTAAGATTTAGAGAGAAACCTTATGCTTTTACAGCAGACATTAGTAAGGCTTTTCTCAGAATAGGATTGAGAGAGCAGGATAGGAAATTTACAAAATTCCTCTGGCCTCAAGACCCACAAAATGAGGATAGTCCATTGAAAACTTACTGTTTCCGATCGGTGCTCTTTGGCTCTTGTGCTAGTCCTTTCCTACTTTGCAACACATTGAAGCACCATTTTGAAAGGGCCAAATGCCCAGAAAAAGGGCAGGCTTTTCACATGGATGGTTTGCAAGCTGTTGCTGATACGGAGACGGAAGCGTTGAAGGCTTATGAATTAGCCAATTCCGAATGGGAAAAGGCAAATTTGCAGTTACAAAGCTGGAGTACAAATTCACCGCTTTTGAGGAATAAAATACAAGATGACCATTCAAATACTGAAATACCCAAAATCAAAATGTATTGGATCTTAACTGGGATACAATGGCTGATGAAACAAGTTTAAAGCCGATTAAGTACTCTGATGTCACTCCCACCAAGAGGTCCCTTTAAAGTCAGGTCTCCATGTTATTTGACCTATTTGGATTAGTCAGTCCTATAGTTATTAGAGGCAAATGTTTAGTGCAAGAGGCTCTGCGAGAAAAGTTAGACTGGGACACAGAATTAGGTGAAACGTATGCTGAACAGTGGGAACAGATTCGGAAGGAATTTGAAAAACATCAAGCATAAGTATTCCCAGGATGATAAACAGTAACGAGAAGTCATATTTACACATTTTTTGTGACACTTCTCAAAAGGCATATGGAGCAGTAGCGCAACAGATGACAGTAAAATTATTATGTCTAAAGCCAGAGTTGCATCAGTTAAGGGAAGAACCCTACCTAAAATGGAATTGGCTTCCATAGAAGTTGGAACTAAATTGGCCAGGTATCTAACCACTACTCTTGATAATCTCTTTGAGGATATTTATATATGGACTGACAGTGAGATTTGTCTTTACTGGATAGGAAAGGAGGATAGTAAAATTCCCTTCGTCCGCAACAGAGTGAAGACTATAAAAGAACTGTCTTCCAAATTTAAATTTATGCATGTATCCTCTAAACTTGTGGTTCAAAGGTCCTAATGGTTACTCACTAAGGATTGGCCTCAGGAAAAACAGTATAGTATTGCAAGGTAGTGTTGGAAACTTGGATCCAGTAGTACCTGAGCCAGAGATAATTGACATTAGCAGATTCTCATCAATAAAACAACTTATTAACACCACTGAATTAGTTGTTAAATCTGAATAAAGTGGAGTTTAAGAAGTTTGATCCCGTGGAATATTGGCTGAAAAAGATACAAAGGAAGTATTATGGAGAGATTTTTGACCTTTTATGCCAAGGCAAAGGTAACAAGAACAAACTGATCCGAGATTTTGGATTGTTCTTAGACGGAAAGGGTCTAATTAGATGCCGTGCCCGGATAATAAAGGCTTATTTGCCTCTCCAAACTAGACATCCTATATCGTTACTCAGGAATGATTATTTTGTACAGTTAATTGTAAAGGAAGCCCATGATTTGACTCTTCATGAAGGTGTGCTGCAAACGTTGGCCCAAATCCTGGAAAGGTATTGGATCCCTAAGGGTAGACCAGTCATAAAGAAATATCTCAAAGGCTGCATGGTATGCAAGAGGTATGAGCAACGGCCATATGACTACCCAGGGCCACCTGCTTTATCAAAGGATAGGGTAATTATAAGTCTTCCCTTCAAAGTAACTGGAGTTGATTACACAGGGGCTATAACTGTTACGGGTGAGGGAACTCCCCATAAGGTGTATATATGTTTGTTTACTTGCACGTACACGAGGGCAGTCCATCTAGAAATGGCAGAAGATCTGAGTTCAGAGACATTCCTGAACGTATTTAGAAGATTTGCTGCTAGAAGGTCTTGTCCTACCAAATTAATAAGCGACAACGGAACCAGTTTCGTTGGAGTAGCACCTTTACTTTTGAACATAATGAATGACCCAAAGGTTAGGTCGGCACTGGGAATCCGAAATTGTATCTGGCAGTTCATAGCTCCAAGAGCACCATGGCAAAATGGATTTACAGAATGAATGATTGGATAGTAAAGAACTGCCTAAGGAAAACTTTACACAGAACTAAGATCACCAGAGAGGAAATGAGGACGGTGATAACTGAAATTGAGGCTGGGATTAATGATAGACCATTAACCTACATAGACGATACCAACGTCCAAAAAGAGTATTGGACATCTGGAATAGACATTGGAGCGAAGAATATGTTTTGAGCCTAAGAGAAAGATTTTATGGGGCCCAGGCTGCCAGCAACATATCAGTTATAAACTTGGGAGATGTGGTCGTAGTAAAAACCGAACAACCAAGATCTCAGTGGCCATTAGCTAAGGTGATTTCCACACATCCAGATTCACAAGGGGTGCTGAGACCTGTAAAAATTAAATGTAGTGGACATCTCAGTATGAAAACTATAGATAAACTGGTGCCCTTTGATTTAACGGCTCCCCGGAAACAGAGGATGGTGGAGAACAGTTGGGTCAAGATGCGCGACCTAGAAGGGCCGCAGCAAAGGGCTCTCGAGAATTGTGGAGAGAGCTCCTGGCTAAGGGTCACATAACATGATACAGAGTATCATTTTTCGCCCGGCCCAAAAACTGTGGGAAATATTTCCCTCCACAGTGGTTGTGCTCTTACTTTTGCAATAGTTGTCGATGTTAAAGAGCAGAGGAAAACTTCCAGAATGTTAATAACAATTCGAGAGGTTTAATAACCCAGAGATTATGTTCTGTTAATAATTCTTATTATTAATGAATTAAATGCTACTGCATTTAACCCTTGTGGACAACTATATTATAGATACATGTAAATAATCAGGAATATTCCATTGGCCTCACTGCGTCTGCGTGAGTGTGACGTGTCCTATGGATGAAAAGCCTCACAATGAAAAGCAGACATGGGTTTAATATATACAGTATTTATAGATAATAGGGAATAGTTGTTTTAGTTTAACTAAAACCAAGATTAAATTAAGTTAGATTTACCTTGTATATTTTACGGAGTAATTTAACTGTATTAACCTCATAATTAATAAATAATTGGCAACTTTTCAGTCCCATGAGAGGGAAGAAACTCGCCATGTTGGCTCACTCCATTAGCAGACACCGTTCAGCAAGCACTTATAAGTACATACTTAGGATGCCTGGCTGCCAGGGAAAACGACCGAGACTGCACACCCATCGTCATCTGCTGTCTGACTTAGTATATAGCTAAGTGACCTTATGAATTTGGCCAAATCTTAGGGAACTAGCTATATGAGGAGATGATTGCTGGTGAGTTAGGGGATTTAAGTGCCTTAATTTACTGACGAGACTTATGGAAATTTACCATTGTTTCAATTTAGGTTAACTCCCACTAGAGAGGAGTGACTCACAGAATATTTTTCTGACAATCATCTTCCCCGCCTTCTGAACTCAGTTCCTTGTGCCATGGTCTCTCATGATTCCCAATCTTCTGTTTATGACACCTCTTCTAGGTTTCTGAAGCCCTTTCGTTACATGGCCCAGTCTGTAATGATAGTGCACTGTTCCGTGACTGGCAATTTGTCAACATCGGATCCCGTGGATGGATTTTTGACTACTCCCGCAGGTGACATTTTGTAGATCTGTTGTTCGTTAAAAGCGTTCATTTTACTCTCATGTGTCCTTCCCCTTCTTTTAAGGAAAAGCCCTATCATGATGTCTCTGACCCCGCCAATACTGACGGATCTAATACTGATACCACAGTACACTTTGGTGTTGTCTTCCCTTCCTTCAGTCGCGGTTTTAGCCTTCCTGATATTGTTTCAGTATATAAGGCGGAACTGACTCCGATTTTGTATGCTCTCCAAATTAATATTACCCTCCCCCATTCTGTTGTTGCAATTTTTAGTGGCTCAGAAGTGCTCTGTCTGAATTGAAGTCTTTTAATTAATCCCACTCACTGTTTGTATCAACTTTAGAGTGGCTTATTCTCCTTGGCTGTCTTGGCTATTATGTGGACTTTTGTTGGTTCCTGCGGATGTTGGAGTGGATGGCAATAAGAGGGTGGATACATTAGCTAAAGCTGCATTTTCTTGATGGACCCCTGTCAACTACCTGCTTCCCGCTTCCGATATGACATCTTCCTTGAAGTACTAGTTCTTACTTGTTGGCAGAGACAGTGGGATGGTATTACTCATAATTAGTGAAAAGAAAAATTTCAGAGTCGTTCTGCCGAGGATTCTCCCCTTCATGTGTAGTCAGTTGGAAGCGGCTCTTGCCTCGGCACTCACGGCTTACACATGGGTTCCTGATGTGTGGTGGGACTCAGCTGTATTGTGATGATTGCTCTGTTTTCCCAACTGTCCGTCACTTTCTGGTCGAATTTCCAAGTCTGGGGGACTTGCGTCAGAGAATCCTCCATAGGCATAAGAGAGCAGATGATGCCTACTGTCTGTCCTTGATGCTCGGAGGAGCCTGCGACGATTCTACTGATGTTTTTAGTTTTCTTCATGAGGACTTACTACCATTTCTATCTTTAATTGTTAATTAATAAACTATTCTCATTTTAAGTATTTTCTTTCTGGGAAAGAATATTCACTTTGTTTAGAATATGGAGAAAACAAAGGCAAATTTCACCTTGCTATCCAGTGGCATATGACCTGGAAGTTCAGCCACCAGTTTTTTATTATATTTAAATAATTAGTCAATCATCCCCCCAACATTGGGGGGGCACGGTGGCTCTGAGGTAGAGCATCAAGCTCGAGACCGGGGGGTCGCGAGTTCAAGCCGCCCCGGGACTGCCGTGCCGGGAGGGGTAGCGCTCTCCTGTTACCTAGCGGGGCTATATGATCTCATTGTAAGGTCTAGCTCGGGGATTCTTTAATCCTTTTAATCCCCCCAACATGTTTAAAAAAAAAACGCCAGTTCCAATACACCAGTCCCGTATGAGACAACCCTAGCATATGTTCAATATCGACGGGCGGGTGTGGGTGCCTAAGTGGTGAAGTGTGCATGATTCGTTGGAGGACTGCTAGGCCTCGTGCACATTGAAAAAATACCTACCTACATACATACATACTTATTTACTTAGTGATGAAATAGAGTAGTGAGATTGGTACGGTATATCAGAGAAGGGTGTGTGAGTGGAGGAGGGCCGGGTGACATTGATGCAATCCATTTGTTACCATTAGTGTCCGGGATTACAGTGTGTAGAAATAGACAGACAGACCGATAGAAGTCATGGTCAGTATTTACATTATTTACTGTTTTGATTGTTTTCTCTTTCACCAGCTTGTTTTTTTCCTGTATGTGGTTGATTTGATGTTGAAGGTTGTTGGAAAGGTGTATCCTTTTTTCATCTAATTGTTACGGGTGGTGAAATGTGTCTGTGTATCTGAGTGTATGACATCCCGCTGGGTGCACTACGAGGTTCTAAGCATGTTTGTTTTTCAGTCCTGAATTGTTTATTTACTTCCCACTTGAATTATTCATGGAATTTAATGTTCATATGATGTTCTTATTATACCCCTGAATATTTTTCATGTATATTAGTGTAAGTTATGTAGTATTTCCAACTATTGCTGCACTATTGCACCATTTAGTATTTCCAACTATTGCCTTACTATTGCAATATGCCACGTGGCCCCCCGCTCGCATATAAACGGTCGAAGCGCGTGGTTGACAAATTATTTCCTCTACAACTCCCGACTGAACCAGACACTCGTCCTGTCCCTCTGCCCCCACATTGAATTACGGTAGGTTTGAGCCGAGTTGTCTCCCCAGAGTTCTGAGACTTGGAGAGTGTACAGCATTGAAGTGTGTGGTGTCTGGCTGTTTCTCCCCCCCCCTCCCCTTTGTGTTCATTTACTCTTGTTGATATTACACAACTTGGTGGTATTTCCCAATGTTATTTACCAGAATTTTACCTCATTGTTGCTCCCCTGTGCTACCTGAGTGCTTTTCCCCAGGCAATGTCATGTGAATCCCAGTGTTGATATTGGAGTTTATTTCTGTGTTTGTTTGTCAGTTGCCTATTTAGTTTTACCAATGGAGTAAAGGAATGCTTAATAAGTTATCACATCCGTCACTCCCCCCTTTTGCGAACCTGCACAAGTGTTATTAGTGATTTTCTACATGATATGCATTACCCTTTTAATGTGACTTTCTATTTACCCCCTCTGGGATCATTGTCATGGCTCTAAATTTTCATAATACAATGCATAAATAGAATAGTAGCATAGTAGCCTAGAGAGTGAGATAGGGAAGTGGAAAGGAAATGAAGCTTGCATTTTTTCTGAGGTCTGCCAGATTGCAAGGCGTCACCTGTCCAGCTCACAGTAGGAAGTAACATAGCTCGCACTTTTGTACCATGGGAAGATGACAAAGGAAGAGACACACACACATGCAGTGTTCTAGAAAGGTTCCTGGACATGCCTAGTCCACGTGACAAGGCTTTCCTATACCACAAGGAGGGGACCTACATCAGAATTACGAGAGAGAGCAGGGAGAGAGGAAGAAAGGAGAGTGAGGAGCACGGTGGGAGACAGGAGGCAGGCTCACGAGAGTTAGCCAGCATTAGACACTCTCACATATTACACTCCTGTCAACCAAAACTCATCTTTAACTCTTCCCATCGTTGACAACAAGTGAACTGAGGTTATCTTTACAACATATTTTTTTTTTCAACAAGAGACTAAACTTTTCAATAGAACTACAATCGCCTCGGCTACGACTACAGCAGTTGGTGAACAACGGTGGGATAAGACAAACCACATTACAACATTTGGTTGGCAGCGGTGAACAACGGTAAACAACATTTGGTTGGCAGCAGTAACTATGAACCTACTACGTCACTTACATTGGCAGCAGCGGTGAACAACAGTAAACTACAACATTTGGTTAACTACGAACCCACTACGTTTATACGTTCATCGATATTACGTTTATACGTTCATCGATATT
>JAGKTI010016235.1:0-16505 GCA_018397915.1 Birgus latro
ATGTGTGTGTGTGTGTGTGTGTGTGTGTGTGTGTTTAAAATCTCATTTAAACCAGTCTGGGTGGAACAGCTGAGGGTCAGCCAAACTGTTTTTTTTTCTTTTTAATTATTTGAACAAAAGGACAAGATCACAGAGGAAAATCCACTTAAATAGTTTGTATCTGATTTTAAACAAACTTTGTGAAATGGTTAAAGATAAGGCACAAATAAAATTATTCCATTTTGAAAGCTATCAGTCAAAGCTAAGGATACAGGAAAGAGTCCAAATACAAAGGTCAATGTGGAACGTCATCTCAATAATACTCGTATTTCAAACAAACTTTGTGGAGCAGCTAAGATCGACGGGATTCAATTTTGAGAAGTCAGTCAAAGGTCATGGTCACAGCAAGTTTCAGTTCCATCGCGAATATGTGTTAAGAAAGTATCTCAAACAGCTTTCATATCAATTGGGTCAGACTTGGAGGATTAGTGAAGGATCACCCATGAGGCTGACCTAATATTTTTTTGAACATTAGGTCAATAGTCGTGGTCACATGACTAGATCGACTTAGACACTTTTAATACAGACTAAACTTTGTGAAAAGATTACGGTTAAAAGCAGAAGTTAATAAATGATAAAGGTAATAAAGAACTGTGAAATGTGAAGGCCACTGGGCAAAGTCAACTCAGACAGTTTGATCTAATATGAGTCAAAGTTAATGGAATGGTTAATGGTTATGCAAGAATAAAGTAATTCGATTTTGAGAGTAGTCTGTCAAAGGCCAGGCTCACAGGGCAAAGGCAAATACTTTGTCCTTAAACGAGTTGATGCGCACGATGCAGCAGTCACTGTTCACTGCATGGCGTAACTCTAGGTTTATCTTCCCTGTAAAAACAGATCTGGATTATGACAAGGAACTGATCTTCATGTGGTACAGAACCATAGACAGACAAAATATGACAAGCAAGATTTTTTTTTTATGGCTTTATTAAAAATCTCTAGAACCGGTGATGATTTCTTGGGTTATAACACAGGCCTGCAAATTGTAACAGGTCAAAAGGTGTTAAAGGGTTTTTTGCTTAATTAGTACATTTGTTAGATGCTACTTCTAAATTTCAAACCAATTACCCTCAATCACATAATGGTTTCTGACAAAATAATGAAGAATATTACCCATAAACATGCATGAACTTACTTACAGGCAAAGAAAAATAAAAGAAAAAGATTTACACTTGCAATTATTGAATAAAAGTAAACATATTTTATATCACTAGTAGATTATAGGCTCTTTAGAACAAAACTCCTGTTCTTTTTTTCTTAAGTGCATCTGCAACTTCTCCATTTGTTTTTGTTTTGTTTTGCTTTTTTCTTGGTTGACTATAGCAGTGCAACATCCAACAGTAGATGGCCATCATGATGACATTCCATTTTCCTTGGAGTCTTCTCTCCTTCATTAAATCCTGATGAAATCTTTCACATTTCTCTTCACCCAAAGATCACAGAGTTTTGGAAACGCAGTCCATATGAAAAATTAGGAGACGTACTTCGACACTCATGTTACATCCTAGGGCCTTGAATTTTTCCAGCTTCCTGCTTACAATGTCTCTGTGGTTTGGATCCCTCTACTTGCTTTGTATATTTTTAATAACATCTTTCAAGGCAACCCATGCTTCTTTTTGAACGGCAAGAAGAGAGTTTTCAAATTTTGCATGCTAGACAAGTTTCCTCATATTAGGTCCGACAAGTACCCTTTGAAACCTCTCTGTCTCGTGGCAAATGTTTAACGATTTGCTTATTTATGCCAATATTTAAATGCAAAGAAGGCAAAAGAACCTCTGTTAGATCAACCAAACATTCTCATACAACATTATTTGTCCCAGGTGACATGAGTATCCTACCTGTTAGCAGTGACCTGGCCAGTAAAGACATGTCGTGCCACAGTCTCTCCAATGACGAAATTTATGGTGAAAGTGATTCCTGATGTGGAGGACAAAGAAATAAAGAAGCTAGAGCAAGAAACAAACAGAAGTGATGAGGTGGTAATGTCGTAAAGGAAGGTGCCATATGTGGATGTGTTTGGTGACTGAACAATGCTTCTATTGTCTATATAACTGTGTGAAAACCAATATGGTCTGTTACTACACATAAATTCGTACCAAATAAATAAATAACTCCGTTATTCAAAGTGGTTTGAATTAGTTTACCCTCCCACAGTTCGTTTTCTTTGTGGCCAGATACCCTGAAAAAGAATGAAAGGTAAGGCTGACTTATCACCTGTAGCACCATTTATAGGATCAGGAGAGCGATTTCTCTATGAATTCTCGATGTTTCTCACCAAAAGCGAAGGTTTGAGCCAAAAAAATAAATTTCCGAAATTGCTCGGGACTAGGGGGTGTCGGCGATAGGAAATCTGTCGGGACATGACGGGTTAAATTGGAAATGTATCAATTTCTAATGAACGGGTTCCAACATATACTGTGTAGAGACGAATTTGTCAGTCACATTTCCAATATCAAATATCTGAAAAGCATAGCACGTTCAAGTAATAACACATTGACTCAAGTGTTTTGGCCAAAGAGTATAAAAGAGTTTCACAATTTTACAAATATACGATTAGCATATCATTTTACATGTGGTAAGGAGTACGTGTAGCACACACATAATTTTTTTCACTTTTAGATATGTAGGAAAACATGTTTGCTTAGAAAACATACGATAACACACATTCATTGACAAAGTAAATAGTTCAGCATGGGGAATTAAAATGGATCATTGTAACATTATTAATAGTGAAATACCCGAGAATGCCTTGAAGATTTCAAAAGCACCGTCATATTAATATTACTGTTGTGACACTAGCTTCACAGGGACCTGACAGTGCATGGGTTACCGCATTCAACATGGAGCTGGAAGAACCGTAGCTCGATTCAAGGACCAGTAGGACTGTTAGGCCAAGTCTGCTTCCTCCTTGTTCCCGTTCATTCACCAGTTCAAATTGGTGACCTTGATGTAACATTCAGTGTTGGAGGTCTTTTTCTGTGAGAAACTTGGGATTCATCCGAAATAAAATGTCTGCCTTAATGACCATCTTAACATTAACTGGAGTTTTTTCCTAAGCCTTCTCGTTTTCTTGTCCCAGATCGACCTAAGTGTTTCTAAACTTACCGAATGTGCGTAACATGTAATGAAACATTTAAAGTCATAATCTGTTTTTGTTTGTCTATCTGTCTGTCGATAAATATTATTATGGAAGAAATCAATCAAAAATAAGGAAATAAGGATTAACAACTGAGGACCATCAGAGAAAAAAGTGATTACAATTTGGGCTAAAAGGCTAATGTCAAGCTCAAAGTAATGAAAATCATAAAGGTGGGATGCTGTGTACTCTGAGTCTTTATATTATTTCATTAACACTCCATCTGCAACATACGGGTTATTTAATCAGTTTGTTAAAACTTACTTATTCCTGTCGAAACTACAAGGATCATAACGATAAGTAAACACTGATTAGTTCTGCAAGGTCATGGGGTCAAAGGTCAAGGTTATATGGGTGTGTGTGTGATACCTCCTGAACCCCTCAGTGGATTTCGACCAGACATTTGCCGGTGATACAGTATGAAGTAATGATAAGCTGATTAGTCCAGTACTGTCAAGGGGTTAAAGGTCAAGGTCATATGGGTGTGAGCGCGATATATCCTTAACCCCTCAACATATTCCGACCAAACTTTGGTCAGTGATACAGTATGAAAGGATGATGCACTGATTAGGTCAGCAAAGTCTAGGGGTCAAAGGCCAAGGTCATATTGGGTCAACTTAGTCTATCTTTGTCTCATTTCAGCCCACAGTGAACCCTGCCATGAAGGTTGTATGGTGAATCCGTGTGCAAGGCTTGGAGCAGGAGTACTGAGTGATGCTTTGCATGGACACCATGGGGCCCAAGTTTTCAGCATTTAATTTAATTTTGAGAATGAGTAAAAGTCAAGGTCACAAGACAAGGCCAAAATTCGTCTTGGGTTTATGTATGTGAATAAAATAATTGAAACAGTTTTTATTTTATTTAAATCAAACTTTGTGGATCGGCTATGGATCACCAATGGCGTTTACCCCTCTTTTTTTTTTCTTTTTTAGACCAATAGATCAGTGGAGAAAGTCCCATGGCAAATTAGTTTTTATGTGATTTAGAAAAAATGTGGTAATGTTAAGGATAAGACAAGAATAGAAAAAAATGTGGTAATGTTAAGAATAAGACAAGAATAGAAAAAATGTGGTAATGTTAAGGATAAGACAAGAATAGAAAAACATGTGGTAATGTTAAGAATAAGACAAGAATATGGTGATTCCACTCTGCCAAAAATGAATCAAAGTACAAGCCAAAGAGGACCTACATTACAAGGTCACCGTGCAAGTACAGCCACGATCCCTAGTTTCTTACCTTCTTTACCCCTGGCTGGAAGAGGGTCGAAGCCAAAGCTGAAGAAATGACAGACCACCGAACATTGGCCAGTTCATGATGGAGGGGTTCACCAAACTGAACCTTAATATGACTCTCTCCGACGAAACACACGAGCCCAGTTATGAAATACGATTGAATCCACTGTTATACAGAGATAGGGTTGTAATATACATGGAGTCCAGAAATACCTGCTGGTTTTTCATAGCTTATTGCTCTGTAATTGCTTGAGATATGGAGATGCAGTATTGTGTATACGGAAAAATAACATTTCATTTTCATATTGTCAGTTAAGAACACAACACTGCACCTTTTATATCATAGCCTTTTAAAACAAAAACTATTGTACTGAACCCTGTAGGATTTTGTTGACACCACGGGGAGGGCGAAATAGCAAATATTTCGACAGACAGTTCGGTTGTTGTTATTGCATTAATTATGTAGAGTATTGTTATCCACACTGATATTTGGAGATTATGTAGTAATGTTTGGAGATTATGTAATATATATATATATTACACAACAATTTAGGGGCTGGATTCACTAAACACTTACGGCGCCGGATCTCCTATCGGTGCCTTAAGATACGGTGCTGCGGCAGAATCAGCCATTCACTAAGCATGGGCGCGGCCATCTTGGACCAAGATCTTGCGCCTCAAGTTAAGCGCTCGGGGGACATACCGTAACCTACATCACAACCCGGAAGCAGTATGTTTATCAAGTATGCGACCTCTTGGACTATCGATTGCCTTTGGCCCTCCTCACTTCTAATCAACGCCATAAAAGAAGAAATTGAACAGACAGAAAAATGAAACATGTGCCATATTCGTTTCAGTGCAGCTAAGAACTCTGGCAATACTTATTTCTTTGCAAGGTAATATGAATGTGTCAAAAATAAACATGCCACCGGGAAAGCCTTGGGCCGCTCGAGCAGTCAGTTGCTGATTGTGGCTGTGTAATTAGCTCGCCGACATTTACATCGAGAGAGGAGGTTCAGAGACCCATTAGACCCTCTCCATGTGCATGATGAGCATTTGCTACGGTATTATTGGTTTCCACGACATTAAATCAGACTTCTGGCAGCTCATGGGTTGATAATGGATGTGCCTACCAATGACAGTTTGATATACTATGGTGATTAAACTTATATGAAGACAATAATTTTATTTCAGACATGACACTGGGATTAAGGTGTTAAATAAACCTAACAAACATTACCTAAACAAAGCCTATGCGATGCAAGGAAAATTAAAAGGAATGACTTCTTTAACAATATGAATGCTCAACATAAGACCAAAGCGAAGTTATTACTGATTGATGGGATCAACTTTAACCTTTGGCATATAGGAATTTTTTCTCAGGTAATTGCTTACAATACCAGACGATTCTTAGTCATCAGTGCCAAAAGCACAATCCCACTTCCATCCCCCCCAAAAAAAAAAGGAAATGACTTCCTAGTTTTAGACTTGTATGATCAAGCTAACCAATGTTGTAATCAAACCCTACCTCTACCAGTAAAGCCTCATGAATGGGTTAGGTTTGTTTGATATGGTAAGTTAGAACAAACAGCTTACATTCTCAGAGGCACCATGTGACTAACAACAGAAATATGCTTCTTTTTTTTTAATAGTTTTCTTTGTCTTCCTCATTGCCTTGGCTGCCTTCCCCTTGTGATCTAAAATCACGAAAATTCTTCCTCACTTCACTGCTCTCCCTTTTCACTCTGCTAACATTATTCATCCGATAGGTAATACTTTCCCATGCTAGCATCTTTGCTTTCTTTGTAATGGTTGTGTCTAGTGAGGAAAAAAATAATTGTTTTTATTTTGGAGACTTCATTAATCAAAACAAAGAGGGTAAATACTTCCTTTATTGCAGTTTCCTATTTTTGTTATTTTGGTTCCATTTGATAGTTTTCTTCTAGTTCTTGAGTGTTTTGAGGCCTCATTTGTTGTTCATATGAATAATAACCATGACTGACGATCTGATCGGAAATATTAATAATGCTGGAAGGGACCGGCCTACCGTAAGTGTTTAACTAAACCTGACCTAACCTAGCTTAATTGCACTTAATAATTTAATCTTCCCTAACCTAACCTAACCTAACCTAACCCAACCCAGCCTAACCTAACCCAATCCAACCCAACCCAGCAGCCAGTTGGGAAGTTGAGAAACGAAATCCACCTTTCAGTATGCTAAGCAAGATCGGTAATATTCATTTGCACATAATAAAACACATACAGGTATACACTACATGATAGCATAAATCCACTAGGTATGGTAAGATTGCCCGCTAAAGAAACGGCAATAAATAAATACCACTAAGAGTTCGTCACCTGAAAAGTTAGGACGTCTCTTTTTTGCTGGACTTGGAGATTTTATTTCCATTATATATTTCACTACAAGTAAATATGCCGAGTGAGTTTGTTGTGTTACTTCCTCCTATTGAGTTGAGGACCGTGTGTTGCGCATGTTCTCCCCTCTGCACTTGTGTTTACATTAGGGAGGTAAACAGCTGATATGAGGATTCGCTTTGTGATTGGTTGATCGTGACAAAGCATCACTTTTAAGATTCTCTGCCATTGGCTGAGCAGAAATCAGCGGATGACGGCCGATTTAAGGCACGTACAACTTACGACAGGGGTAAGGTGCCGTAAAAAAATTTTAGTGAATACCAAACTCTGGTGTGAGATACGGCGCCACAGGAATACGTAATCTGAAGTGCCGTATCTTGCTCAGGCGCTTCAAATTACGACCTTGTTAGTGAATCCAGCCCTAGGATGGTAGTCGGGCTGGCAGCAGATCCGAGTCAGGCAAGCAAGTAAGCAGACGGCTATGATGCGAACGTTATAGCTGGATGGTAAATAATTACAAACTATAGAGCCATGCTCTGAATGATTAATGTATAACTATTAATTGCATTATCACTATGAAGAATTTTTGTACTCAGTGGGTGTTTCAACTTTAAAGCAATCATTTCATACAGTATCACAGTTAAAGACTTTAGAGAGTTAAACATCATATACACCTTTGGCTTCGGACGTGCACTCCCTCCTCACTGATCTCATCAGGCACTGCTTTGAAGTCACCTTGGTGCTTCGTTAGTAATATGATCACTAGAATGGAGATAGTTCGAGCAGGGACCGGATTCATATGGTATATTTTATGGAAATCTTGCAACCAATAAAAAATCGCATCAATTGGTAGGAATACATTATTTTCAAGCAATAATTTATGAGAATGTATGAATCCAGTTCAGTAAGGGTGCTTATGTGTGTCGTGTCAGTCACAGTGTTGAGGTTCACGTGAATGAGCTCCTTCGTTATCATGAACCATTATCCAACTTGTATACTAGCAGTGTCCGATCGCCTGGTCTTTCTCCAACCTTGGCTTCGACCCTCCTCCAGCCAGGGGTGTAAAGAAACTAGGGATCGTGACTGTACAATTCAGATAGATTTCATTATTTTTTAACTTAACCTTGTAGAAAGATTAAGGGTCAGTCAAGAACGAAAGTATTCAGTTTTGAGTAAAATAAGTGAAAGACCAAAGTAGCAGGACAGTAAAATTTTTAATCTATTTATCTGTGAACAAAATAACTCAAGCAGTTTTGATCTTACTGCAGTCAGACTTCAGGGATGGGTTGTGGATCACCCAAGAGGTTTATTAGCTCTCTTGTAAAACACTCGTTTCAAGGGCAAGGTCACATGGCTAGGTCAACTTAACATTTTACCTTATTCAGGCCAAATTTTTTGCACGGGTACAGGTCAAGACAGCAATAGAGATAAGATGATGACAAGGACAATCAGTGAATGGTCAAGACCACGGAGAAAGGTCACATATCAAGGCCACTGGGCAAAATCAACTGAAGCAGTTTTGATCTAATTAACTTTCAACTAGACTTAATAGTAAGTTCAAGAGGTAGGCAAGAATTAAGCGGCTCGATTTGAGAGCTGTCAGTCGGAGGTGAAGACCACAATGTCAAGTCATATACACGACTTTAAACCAGTTGGTTTGTGCGGTTATTACAGTCTCAGCATGCTCTGTCTTACTAACTTATGGTTTAGGGGATGCCCGAAGCATAACAACACCATCCGGTAATAGTATGAACAAATCGTAAAACGTCTACTTTATTGTTTGTGTTTGCTGCAGCTGGATGCCTTTATTAACCTAAGAGGGACTTTACGAACTTCAAGATTTAGAGCTGACTTTTACTCTTTTTTTTTTTCATTAAAAGAGGTATCCGTCTTAGGTGAAAATAACTGAAGATTGAAAGAAAAAAATAAAAGTGGGTCATCAGTGCTAAAGTATTATCACTCCATGTTTCATAACGATTATTTCAGGCAAAAGAGAAGAAAAAAAATGGCATAGCTTAGACAATAAATTCTCACTACTCAATTAATTCTCATTCCAGAAGTAAATTTATTACACAGTTATATGGCCAAAAATTCTTCTTTCACCCAAACTGTGGCCAGCACTGAATTCCCCAGCTAATGGATGCACCAAATGCATTATCAGTTTCTGCAAACTGTGGTCTTAATGCAGAAGAATCAAAAACTCCTTAATTTCAGTGGCATTGTTATAGACCCTCCTGCTAGTTGGGCTATTTCTCATTTGAATAAAATAATTTCGTGTTATTATCAACCAAATTCATGCTTCTCCCTGACAGTAAAAAAAAATATTATGAACCCCACCACTGCAGTGTGTATTGAGTGGAAGATGTTGGGAAAAGGAAAATTAAATGGAACGCAAAGAACTCAGGATCCAAGCAGTCAGTGCAAAGCATCGGAAGGTATGCCTATACCAAGCTTTTCACACAGTCTCATCATACAGCCCCCATGACCGGGTTCATTGTGGGTTAAAATTAGACTTGGGGTAAACTAAGTCAATCTCATATGGCCTTGACCTTTGACATCTTGATCTTGCTGACGTAATCAGTTCATCGTCCCTTCATACTGTATCACTGACAAAAGTTTGGTCGAAATCCGTTGTGGGGTTCTGGAGATATCGCATCTACACCCACATAACATTGACCTTTGATCCCTTGACCTTACTGACCTAATCAGTTCATTGTCTCTCCATACTCTATCATTGACAATGTTTTCGTCAAAATCAGTAGGGAGGTTCAGAAGATATCGCGCCCACATCCATATGTCCTTGACCTTGTTGACCTAATCAGTTCATAGTCCCTTCATACTGTATTGCTGACAAAAGTTTAGTCGAAATCCTTTGAGGGGTTCAAGAGATATCACATGCACACCCATATGTCCTTGACCTTTTACCTCATGACCTTGCTGACCTGATGAGTTCATCATCCCTTCATACTTCATCACTGAATAAAGTTTGGTCGAAATCCGTCTGGGGGTTCAGGAGATATCACGCCCACAAGGATAAACTTTGTCGACCCATTGTGACCTTGACCTTTGACCCCTTATCTAGCTGACGTAATCAGTTAATCACCCCATCATGCCGCATAACTGGAGTGTTATGGACGGACGGACCCACGCACGCACGGACGAACAGATCACTCACTTAATGCCGTCTGCACAGAAGGTAGGCAGGGGAATAACATCATCCACTCGCTCAATGCGGGGCAACCCCTGCGTGACTGTACAATGTGTGACAATCCAAAAGCCTGTAAGAAAAAAAAATAATATGCTGAGTGGTTACCATATAACTAACCTCCTGTAAGCATATGACAGATGAGAAAGCATATGACAGATGTGATAGACAAGGAAGGTGGAATATATTGAAGATATGTGGAGGAAATGGGAAGTTGTTGAATGCCACGAAGAGTATGTATGAAGGCGCTAGGGCTGCAGTGTTTGTGAATGGTGAACTGAGTGATTTCTTACAATGCGAATGTTGGACTGCAACAGGGATGTGTCATTTTGCCATGGTTGTTCAATTTGTATATGGATAGAGTTATAAAAGATATATACGATAGGGCAGTGGATGTTGGAATTGCCCTAATGATAGATGGCACGGTTTGGAAACTTCCTTTTCTTTTGATGGCAGATAATTCTGTACGCTAGGTGAAGACGAAGGGGAGCTGCAAGGCTTGGTGAATGAGTCTGGGAGAGTATGTAAGAAACGAAATCTAAAGATGAATGTACGTAAGAGTAAAGTTGTGGCCTTCGAGTGAAATGAAGTCACTGAATGAAAAGTGAGGCTGGATGGTACGGAAATGGAAAATGTGAGTGCATTTAAGTACTTGGGTAGTGTGATGAGTAAGAATGGAAATTTGGAGGATGAGTCCTTGAACGGGTTCAACAAGGAAGAAAGGTGGCTGGTTCATTGAAACACGTGATAAGAAATAGAGCAGTGAACAGGGAAGTAAAAAGTCGCTGCATGATAGTATTTTGATTCCCACTCTAACGTATGGAAACAAACTTGGACCTTGTTGCTAGGACACAAGCCAAGTATAAGAGCAGTAGAACTGAGCTATCTGAGAGGTGCATAATACATGGAGAGGCTGACTGACAAATGAGGAAATGGTAGAGCACTGTTGTGTGGAAGTAGTTGTGACAAAAAGCATTAAGAGATACATTAAGGAGGTTTGGCCATATGGACAGGCTGGAGAGTGAAAAACTAGGGATTAGAGTGTATATGAGTGAAGTGGAGGGGGAGAGGGAGGGGATGACAGAGGATGAGATGGAGGGATGGAGTAGAGAGGTATATGGGAGAGGGTGTGTAAGTTGGGGAGAGGGCTGCGAAATGTCAGGGGACAGGGCGACGTAGAGCCGATTTGCTTGTGGCCACCTTTTGCGGGATTGACTCGTTGGCTACAGAGAGATAGATCTTAAATGTATCACCAATAGAGTGTTGCTAGGAAGCCTTCTAATCCGACAACAGCAAGGCTTTAGGGTTGTGTTCGTAGCAAGTTTTTCAAAACCTTTTCATGTATTGTACAGGCGTAAGCCGCAGTTTCTGCTCAGCTTCTCTCCTTATCTCTGGACGAAAGATCTCAAAGTTAGAATTTCACACTCACGATGACCTGTGTGTTGGTAATACGAAGCATTTGTACATCGCAAGAGTTTTTTAAGGGTATCTTCATCAGCATAGGTGGAGTTCTGGCACATCTTCCTTAACGATATATTCTGTGTATCACACACAACATTCTCTTGCATATATTTAATAAAAAAAGTATTACTTGGGGATAAGCAGAAATCAACTGGTAAGGGAGGGGTGCGGTAGAGTCTCCTAAGCAGACAAGTACTTACTCATAGACCTTTGAAGCACTTCTTCCAGAGTTATTATTTAACTTACTGCCGTTGTGGATATCAGTCCCGAGACAATTCATCACAATAAATAGACAGTATGTGAAGGCTTTCGAAAATGTATAACATGATCTACAGAGCTTAACAAACTTCCCAAATCATTGTCTTTAGGTATCACAACCGTTTGACTAAGAAGTTTTATGAAATATAAAAACAAAATAACAGAGACCCCAAATCAATATCTGTTCATTTTGAGTTGCCTAGACACACTGCATTTAAAAGACTGGAGGTCATAGGCAGTAGGAATTATGAGCAGAGGAAGACAGTCCTACAGCGACCTTTTGCATACATGAAGGACTGGGAATAACGGTTATGCATTAAAGAGTTAGAAAAAGGATGACAGTTTGCTGCCAGAAGGTGCTACACACCAGCCATAGTGGTGGATGGAAGAAGCAGACAGTTGAGAGGAGCAATGACGACTGAAGATGCGATAAAAACGAGATAAGGATACAACAGTGCGTTAAAGAGACAGAGGTTGAAGGGAGCCTGTAAGAGGAGGAGAGTTAGTGAGATGAGAAGCATCTGACTCCACCTTGTTGTTGTACATGGGGAACCTTCCCACACATGACAGTTGTACTAGACATACGGGAGAATAAAACTCCTGTATGAAGTAAACAACTGTACTAGGGTAAAGAAGGTTCGGTGTCGGCCAAGTACACCTAATCTCTTGGAAGCAGATTTTACAAGAGGTGATATGATCCTTCCAAGATCATTCCAACAGAATGAAACCCCATGTATGTTTTGTGATAAAGCAAGATTGTGTTGGATGTTAAAAATTAAAGGATATTCTTGCAGATGATACTGGTGGGTTGAAAGGTGTAAGAACTAAGTTTCTGATGCATTAAAAGCAAAAGATTACTTTATCTCAATTAGAGATGTGAGCCAAGCCAGACATTGGGTATCCCACACCTTATCCCGTGTTTGTTGAAGTATGTGGTGAGATGGACGCAGCAAGAAACGAATGGAGGGTAAAGGATGAATCTTTAGCAAATGGGTGGAAAGGGTGTACAGCTTAGAAAGTAACTGGTGAATAAAAGGAAGAGAAATGGTGATAGGACAAAACCCCTGAGGAAGACCACTGTTGATAGCTTTAGAAGAATGGTGGCCGTCTACCACAGCAGCTATAGAACGAACATACAGAAATTTTGAGATAGAGACAAAATTAAAAGGACAGAATCCAAAAAAGGGCAGTCTGGACTCTTAAGGTTATATGCCGGAATCGGTCAGAATTCTTTAAGATGTCAATTGCAATAGCAAAAATTCACCAAAGTCCTAAAATGAGGATGACCAGGAACCTAAAAGGAAGGTGAGAAGACCACCAGTGGAGCGTCCATGGTGGAACCCAAGCTGACGATTGCAAAGAAGGTTGTAATAGGGAAAGTGCTACAAATTTTTTAACAGAATATATTTTTAAAATGAGAAACACAGGTTGTTGAAGCGATTGGGCGATAATTTGAGGCTGGGAATGGTCACCCGTCTTTGGGACAGACTGAATGAGAGGAAACTTCCAGCAAAAAGGTAAGATTCAGGTTTATAGACAAAGGCATTACAGTTTGCCTTGAATGGGTGTAAACACAGAAGGACAGTTCTTGAGGACAAAAGGAGGAACTCCATCAGACTCATATGCCTTTTTAGTACTGAGACCAGTGAGGGCAGAAAGTATGTCAAATGAAGAAATTATAATGTCAGTCATGAGGAGTCGGAGTGGGGAAGAGATGGGGGAACAGTCTGTTCAAAGCGTTCTGCTTTTCATTAGAAGAAATACATACAGAACCATTACAGTAAAGAAGTGAAGGGAAGGATGATGAAATAAAGTTGTTTGAAAGGTTTTTGGTAATGTGCAAGAAGAAGCACGAAGAATTTGAACTGGAAAATTCGGGGCATTTAACATGAATGAAATTACTCTTAGCAGAGTAAAGAACGAATTTTGCTTGGTTCTGGGTAGAAACATCACAGAGATAAGATTCAGGTGGGTTGGCTCTGGTGCATTTTGTAGGCCTTCTCCTTGTTTAGACAGCATTAGATCAAGCATGATTAAACTGAAGTTTTTTTACATTCGTCATCGGATCAGAGAAATGAATGTATGCTCCCATGCCCCAGAAAATAACCCTTGTAATGCTCGAGGCACACTCAGATGGCTCTTGGCGACGGAAGCAATGATCATTCCAGGGAAAGTCAAAGAAGCACTGTCTGAGGGCCTCCCAATCAGCAGCTCTTAATTGACACAGCTGACGCTTCTTAGAAGGTTCCAAGGGAATTGCAGGAGTGATGGGACAGGTTATGGTGATCGACTGTGATCAGAGGAGCTCAATAAAGAGAAAAGATTACCAGACTAAGCAGAAGGATTAGTTGTAAGAAAGAAGTCAGATGTGTTGGAACTCTCTCCAAGGCAGTCACGGATATGGACAGGTTGCTGCACAAGCTGATCTAGGTCACAGTCAGTGTGACATATACAACACGCGCACTTTGTCTCACGCATACTTGGGTCATGTCAGCAAAGTCTTCACAGGGGATAATCTTTTATTATTTAACTACTGTTGCTGGCCACTGTTCCTCTCAGAAGCTATCAGTAGTGGTGCTTTGGGGTTCTATCCTTTCACTAACTCTCTTCATTTTGTTCATCTGTGGCCTATACTACACATTTAGCTCTGTCTACTTATATGCAGATGACCACTGTCATCATATTGCCATCAACTTCTCTCAGCGTCCATTACAGCATTTGCTTTAGCAATCAGGGTATAAGATTATGGCACATTTAAATTCTCACATGGTTATCATAATTACCTGTATATGTTTTGTGTAAAAAAAAAATGATTTAACGCATCAAATCTAGGTCCTACTTCCTTCGAACTGTGAAAACTACTCCACAGGACTATCCCTTAATATCGTCTCTTAATATCTTTGGGGGTTTCTTTTCTCGGGATTTATCAGAGAATGGTCATAATTCCTCTCATGCAAAATCTGCCTCGACGAGACTAGTTATGCTAAGCTATCTTTGTGCTTCCTTTGCTCCTGCATAGCTGTTCACTATGGACGGAATATTATCTGATTATTTGCCCCTGTGTGGAGTACAAGTCGAATAACTGGGGAGGGGAAGCGAGGGACCTCCCAACATACAGCACTTTTAGATATTGGAGTCAAAGGTTTTTCGTGCCATAAATTCGTTTTTTTTTTCTCTCTGACTTCTTTCTGTCTATATTTCTTCGTAGCGGTATGACATCTTTATTTCTTTACTATTCCTACTTCAATGGCCACTGCTCTTGTGATGTGTCTGTTTACATTCCTTTTCGATTACCACAGCGCGATCACTCGTATGGCAGTTCAGTCTCACCTAAGCTTTGTCTAACCCTGTAATGCAAGAGTTAACCACCGCTTTCAATAATTCATATGTACGATTCACCAACTCTGGAACTGTCTTCTTCAGTGTGTATTTTCCTCTGTCGATGAACACCAGTCTTTAAAACTGCAGCGATTCCATACATCTCAAAATTAAAGGATCTTGAAAATGGATCTCTTTTCTTCTTCTGTTTTTCAAGGAAAAAACACATTTCCAGTGCTTTTCGCTTTTATTTATTTCTTCTTTGCCTAGGAACAAGTTCAGGGCCATTCAGGCCCAAGTAATGTGGGGTCATCCACATACACATCTGTGAGGCAAAGTCAGGTCAGCTTAAATCCATTTTTTTTCGTTCTGCTTCATTTCAGCTATGTTGATCAGTATGAAGAGTAATTTAGCATTTTCTGATTATTAATGAAGCAAGTTGGTGCAATTGTTTCTGCTATATGTTACTCCATATCCCTCAGGACTGGGTGGCTTCGACGGAGACGGGTGGACGGGATGTTTGTTTTTAAAAATTATCTTTTCAGTCAGCAGTGGGGAGACTAATGGTCTGAGATGTTGGTAAGTTTGTGGGATGAGCATGTTATTTAAAGCTGTGTATTGTAATTGGGTTGGTAATGTTCACTCCATCATAGCACAACTGGGTAGGGTGGGTGCAGGACAATGTGTGGGTTGATCTGGGTTTGTGCTGAGTTGTGGGGCTTGTTAGAGGAAGTGTATGATGGGGGGTTGGTGATATTGTAGCCTGATGAGATACCGCAAGTATATGGAGAGGGTGGGAAAATGTGTGGGCTGGGTGGAAAGCAATGGATGGCATGACTTAAGCGGAGATGGATGTGGGTGCGGTGAGCAGGACAGGGAGAGTATCTCGGGTGAAGATGACAGTTATATGAGGCTCAGTGTTGGCAGTGGAAACAGATTTTTTTTTTAGCGGTTCAGTGTTGGGTGGGGAAAGGGGTAAATAAAAACGGTGGAATGGGTGCGGAGAAGTTTATAGATGAACGCGGATTGAAGTAAGTGGTGGGGCTGGGATGAATAAGACACCCCTGTGAAGATGGTAATCGTGGAATGACCAGTTTAGCCTTGGCGATGGCTAATTTCAAAACTTCCATCAAGAACAACGGCAACAAGACAGTAAGCACGCGCTGCTCTCATGCACTGTATCGGCCATGTCACGAGGGAATAAAATATTCTCCTTAGTAAGAGGTGCTGGAGACCCTCCTAATCGTGTATGAAGACAATTTAGTGGGTATTTACAGAATGTAGGTACTGTACGGCACAAGCCAATGTATAACGTGTCATGTGCAGATATAAACAGGTAGGATGGACTTACTACAGATCTCCCTAATTCCATGACAGTATGCTTAAAATATAAATCACACACACACACACACACACACGCACGCACGAGAGAGAGAGAGAGAGAGAGAGAGAGAGAGGGTGAGCTGCTTCATTTTCTGAC
>JAGKTI010016236.1:675-19627 GCA_018397915.1 Birgus latro
TACAGTCAACTGAGAACACTTGAGGAGGTTGCATATTCAGCGTTTTCGCCGAGAAATACGCTTATTCAGCCATCATTATATTAAAAGAGAAAGGACCTACCTCCAAAACGGATGCTATCAGCCGGAACTCTTACAATTTGCACTACTTCTTGTCCTTGAAGACACGGCTAAGGGGGAAAACAGAAAAGACAATGCAGTTAATAATCCAGAATTCCGTCTCAAGAGGAATCACAGTATTGAAAAATTTTACCTAAGGAAATGTGGTTTTTGGTGTAACAGAAACCTTGATATTGTGAAAATCTTCTTTTTTTTTTTTTTTTTTTGCCGCAACGAGCCTCGACGTAATTTTAAACTGCTTCAGCGGGAGAAAAAATATATATATATAAATCAGTTTTTTAATTTTTTCGGTGATCCTCACAATGTTTCAAGCTTTTTGTTCTTAAAATCCTAAGATTCCATCTCTTTTTACGTGTTAGTCGACTTCTTGTTATCCTTCATAAATGTGACATTTTCACCCTCACAAGCGTTTTCGTAGATCTGAATATAATATAATGTGTTTTGCAATCAACTTTTAGAATATTTGGAGAAGTTACATATTTTGCGTTCTCGCCGAGAAATACGCTAATTCAGCCATCATTATATTAAAAGAGGAAAGACCTACCTCCAAAACGGATGCTATAAGCCGGAACTCTGTTACAATTTGCACTACTTCTTGTCCTTGAAATCACGGCTAAGGGGAAAAAAATAGACAATTCAGTTAATAATCCAGAATTCCGTCTCAAGAGGAATCACAGTATTGAAAGATTTTACCTAAGAAAATGTGCTTTATGGTGTAACAGAAACGTTAATATTGTGATTTTTTTTTTTCACCGCTACGAGCCTCAACGTAACTTTAAACTTCTTGTGCTAGAGAAAGAAAAAACTGAAGTTTTAAATTGTTTCGGTGATCCTCACAATGTGACATTTTACCCTCTCAAGTGTCTTCTTAGTTCTGAGTATAATATATTTTGTTTTAGAGTCAACTTTGAGAACACTTGGAGACGTTGCATATTCTGCGTTTTCGCCGAGAAATACTCTTATTCATCCATCATTAAATTAAAAAAGAATGGACCTACCTCCAAAACGGATGCTATCAGCCAGAACTATTTCACAATTTGCACTACTTGTTGTCCTTAAAGTCACGGCTAAGGGAAAAAGAAATCGATAAATCAGTTAATAATCCAGAATTCCGTCTCAAGAGGAATCACAGTATTGAAAGATTTTACCTAAGGATTTTTTTATTTTTATTTTTTTTTTGTGTGTGTGTGACAGAAGCAAAGATGTATTTTTCTTTCTTTCCCGCCACGAGGCTCGACGTAATTATAAACTGCTTCTGCAGGAGAAAAAAAATAAATACGGCTTTAAAATTTTTTCGGTGATCCTCACAATGTTTCTAGCAATTTGTTCTAAAAAATCTTAGTTGCAAGCTCTTTTTACGTGACAGTCGACTTCTAGTTATCCTTCATAAATATGACATTTTCACCCTCACAAGTGTCTTCTTAGTTCTGAATATAATATAATGTGATTTACAATCCTTTGAGAACACTTGAGGAAGTTGCATATTCTGCGTTTTCGCCGAGAAATACTCTTATTCATCCATCATTAAATTAAAAAAGAATGGACCTACCTCCAAAACGGATGCTATCAGCCGGAACTATTTCACAATTTGCACTACTTCTTGTCCTTGAAGTCACGGCTAAGGGGAAAAAAAAGAAATCGAAAAATCAGTTAATCGATCGAGAATCCCGTCTCAAGAGGAATCACAGTATTGAAAGATTTTTCCTTACGAATTTTTGTGTGTGTGTGTGTTTGTGTGTGTATGTAACAGAAACAAAGATGTATTTTTTTCCCCGCCACGAGGCTCGACGTAATTATACACTGCTTCTGCAGGAGAAAAAAAAAAAAATAATTCGGTTTTAAAAATTTTCCGGTGATCCTCACAATGTTTCTAGCAATTTGTTCTAAAAAATCTTATTTGCAAGCTCTTTTTACGTGTCAGTCGACTTCTAGCAATCGTTCATAAATGTGACATTTTCACCCTCACAAGTGTCTTCTTAGTTCTGAATATAATATAATGTGTTTACAATCAACTTTGAGAACACTTGAGGAAGTTACATATTCAGCGTTTTCGCCGAAAAATACGCTTGTTCAACCGTCATTATATTAAAAGAGGAAAGACCTACCTCCAAAACGTATGCTATCAGCCGGAACTCTTTTACAATTTGCACTACTTCTTGTCCTTGAAATCACGACTAAGGGGAAAAAAAATAGACAATTCAGTTAGTTCTACAGAATTCCGTCTCAAGAGGAATCACAGTATTGAAAGATTTTACCTAAAGAAATGTGGTATTTGGTGTAACAGGAACCTTGATATTGTGAAAATGATCTTTTTTTTTTTTTTTTTCCGTGACGAGGCTCGACGTAATTTTAAACCTTCTGCGGAAGAAAAAAAAATTTATCGAAGTTTTTAAATTGTTTCGGTGATCCTCACAATGTTACATGCTATTTTTTCTTCAAAACCTAAGATTCCACCTCTTTTTACATGTCAGTCGCCTTCTCGTTATCCTTCATAAATGTAACATTTTCACCCTCACAAGTGTCTTCTTAGTTCTGAATATAATATAATGTGTTTTACAGTCAACTTTGAGAACACTTGGGGAAGTTGCATATTTTGCGTTTTCGCCGAGAAATACGCTTATTCAGCCATCATTAGATTAAAAAAGAATGGACCTAACTCCAAAACGGATATCAGCCGGAACTATTTCACAATTTACACTACTTCTTGTACTTTGTACTTGAAGTCACGCCTACGGGAAAAAAAAAAAAAAAACGACAAATCAGAAGTTAATTATCTAGAATTCCGTCTCAAGAGGAATCACAGTATTGAAAGATTTTGCCTAAGAAAATGTGGTTTATGGTGTAACAGAAACCTTGATATTGTGATTTTTTTTTTCACCCCAGGTGCCTCGACGTAACTATAAACTACTTATCCTAAAGAAAGAAAAAATTGAAGTTTTTAAATTGTTTCGGTGATCCTCACAATGTTTCATGCAATATTGTTATTAAAGCCTAAGGAACCTGCTCTCTTTACATGTTATTCGATTCCCTGTAATTCTTCATAAATGTGACGTTTTCAAACTCACAAGTGTCTTCTTAGTTCTGAATATAATATAATGTGTTTTACCATTAACTATGAGAACACTTGAGGAAGTTGCATATTCAGCGTTTTCGGAGATAAATACGCTTATTCAGACCTCATTAGATTAAAAGAGAATGGATCAACCTCCAAAACGAATGCTATCAGTCGGAACTCTTTCACAATTTGCACTACTTCTTGTACTTGAAGTCACGGCTAAGGGGTAAAAAAAAAAAATCCACAAATCAGATGTTAATTATCTAAAATTCCGTCTCAAGAGGAATCACAGTAATGAAAGATTTTACCTAAGAAAATGTGGTTTATGGTGTAACAGAAACCTTGAAATTTATTTTTTTTCACCGCCACGAGCCTCGTCGTAACTTTAAAGAGCTTGTGCTGGAGAAAAAAAAATCGAACTTTTTAAATTGTTTCGGTGATCCTCACAAAGTTTCAAGCTTTTTGTTATTAAAAACCTAAGGAACCTGCTCTATTTACATGTTATTCGATTCCTAGTAATTCTTCATAAATGTGACGTTTTCACCATCACAAGTGTCTTCTTAGTTCTGAATATAATATAATGTGTTTTACAATCAACTCTGAGAACACTTGGAGAAGTTGCATATTCAGCGTTTTCGCCGAGAAATACGATTATTCAGACATCATTAGATTAAAAGAGAATGGACCAACCTCCAAAACGATTGCTATCAGCCGGAACTATTTCACAATTTCCACTACTTCTTGTCCTTGAAGTCACAGCTAAGGGGAAAAAAAATCGACAAATTAGAATTCAATAATCCAGAATTCCGTCCCAAGAGGAATCACAGTATTCAAAGATTTTAAAAAATGAATTGTGGTTTTTGGTGTAACAGAAACCTTGATATTGATTTTTTTTTTTTTTTTTTTACCGCTACGAGGCTCGACCTAATCTTGATCTGCTTCTGCTGGAGAAAAAAAAAATCGAAGTTTTGAAATTGTTTCGGTGATGCTCACAATGTTCCAAGCTATTTGTTCTTAAAAACTTAAGCTGCCATCTCTCTTTACGTGTCAGTCAACTTCTAGCTATCGTTCATAAATGTGATATTTTCAACCTCACAAGTGTCTTCTTAGTTCTGAATATAATATAATGTGTTTTACAATCAACTGAGAACACTTGAGGAAGTTGCATATTCAGTGTTTTCGCCGAGAAATACGCTTATTCAGCCATCATTATATTAAAAGAGGAAGAACCTACCTCCACAACGGATGCTATCAGCCGGAACTCTTTTACAATTTACACTACTTCTTGTCCTTGAAGTCA
Source organism: Birgus latro (assembly GCA_018397915.1). Classification (NCBI taxonomy): domain Eukaryota; kingdom Metazoa; phylum Arthropoda; class Malacostraca; order Decapoda; family Coenobitidae; genus Birgus; species Birgus latro. The sequence goes on from JAGKTI010016236.1 coordinate 5,148, forward strand.
CGGCTAAGGGGAAAGAGAAAGACAATGCAGTTAATAATCCAGAGTTCCGTCTCAAGAGGAATCACAGTATTGAAAGATTTTACCTAAGTAAATTTGGTTTTTGGTGCAACAGAAACCTTGATATTGTGAAAATGATTTTTTTGTTTTTTACCGCAACGAGGCTCGACGTAATTTTAAACTGCTTTCGCGGGAGAAAAAAAAATAAATAAATCGAACTTTTTAAATTGTTTCGGTGATCCTCACAATGTTTCAAGCTTTTTGTTCTTAAAAACCTAAGATTCCATCTCTTTTTACGTGTTAGTCGACTTCTTGTTATCCTTCATAAATGTGACATTTTCACCCTCACAAGCGTTTTTTTAGATCATAATATAATATAATGTGCTTTACAATCATCTTTTAGAACATTTGGGGAAGTTCCATATTCTGCGTTTTCGCCGAGAAATACGCTTATTCAGCCATCATTAGATTAAAAAAGAATTGACCTTCCTCCAAAACTGATGCTATCAGCCGGAACTATTTCACAATTTGCACTACTTCTTGTACTTGAAGTCACGGCTAATGGGAAAAAAAAATTCGACAAATCAGATGTTCAATATCTAGAATTCCGTCTCAAGAGGAATCAGAGTATTGAAAGATTTTACCTAAAAAAATGTAGTTTATGGTGTAACAGAAACCTTGATATTCTGATTTTTTTTTTTTTTTCCACCGCCACGAGCCGGGTCGTAACTTTGAAGAACTTGTGCTGGAGAAAAAAAAAATCGAAGTTTGTAAATTGTTTCGGTGATCTTCACAATGTTTCAAACTTTTTGTTATTAAAAGTCTAAGGAACCTACTGTATTTACATGTTACTCGATTCCTTGTAATTCTTCATAAATGTGACGTTTTCACCCTCACAAGTGTCTTCTTAGTTCTGGAAATAATATAATGTGTTTTACAATCAACTATGAGAACACTTCAGGAAGTTGCATATTCAGCGTTTTCGCCGAGAAATACGCTTATTCAGACATCATTAGATTAAAAGAGAATGGACCAACCTCGAAAACGAATGCTATTAGCCGGAACTATTTCACAGTTTGCACTACTTATTGTTCTTGAAGTCACAGCTAAGGGAAAACAAAAAAAAATCGACAAATTAGAATTTAATAATGCAGAATTCCATCCAATGATAATCACAGTATTGAAAGATTTTAAAAAATGAAATGTGGTTTTTGGTGTAACAGAAAGCTTGATATTGTATTTTTTTTTTTTTAATCGCTACAAGGCTCGACCTAATTTTAATCTGCTTCTGCTGGAGAAAAAAAAAAAGTTTTTAAATTGTTTCTGTGATGCTCACAATGTTTCAAGCTATTTGTTCTTGAAAACTTAAGGTGTCATCTCTCTTTACGTGTCAGTCGACTTCTAGTTATCGTTCATAAATGTGATATTTGCAACCTCACTAGTGTCTTCTTAGTTCTGAATATAATATAATGTAATTTACAGTCAACTGAGGACACTTGAGGAAGTTGCATATTCAGTGTTTTTGCCGAGAAATACGCTTATTCAGCCATGATTATATTAAAAGAGAAAGGACCTACCTCCAAAACGGATGCTATCAGCCGGAACTCTTACAATTTGCACTACTTCTTGTCCTTGAAGTCACTGCTAAGGGGGAAAAAAAAAAAAAAGACAATGCAGTTAATAATCCAGAATTCCGTGTCAAGAGGAATCACAGTATTAAAAGATTTTACCTAAGGAAATGTTGTTTTTTGGTGTAACAGAAACCTTGATATTGTGAAAATGATTTTTTTTCTTTTTACCGCATCGAGGCTCGACGTAATTTTAAACTGCTTCAGCGGGAGAAAAAAAATAAATAAATAAATCTGTTTTTAAATTGTTTCGGTGATCCTCACAGTGTTTCAAGCTTTTTGTTCTTAAAAACCTAAGATTCCATCTCTTTTTAAGTGTTAGTCAACTTCTTGTTATCCTTTATAAATATGACATTTTCACCCTCACAAGCGTTTCTTAGATCTGAATATAATATAATGTGTTTTACAATCAACTTTTAGAACATTTGGAGAAGTTCCATATTTTGCGTTTTCGCCGAGAAATACGCTTATTCAGCCATCATTGGATTAAAAAAGAATGGACCTTCCTCCAAAACGGATGCTATCAGCCGGAACTCTTTCACAATTTGCACTACTTCTTGTGCTTCAAGTCACGGCCAAGGGGGAAAAAATCGACAAATCAGATGTTAATTATCTAGAATTCCGTCTCAAGAGAAATCACAGTATTGAAAGATTTTACCTAAGAAAATGTGGTTTATGGTGTAACAGAAACCTTAATATTGTGATTTTTTTCACCGTTACGGCCCTCGACGTAACTTTAAACTGCTTGTGCTAAAGAAAGAAAAAATCGAAGTTTTTAAACTGTTTCGGTGATCCTCACAATGTTTCAAGCTTTTTGTTATTAAAAACCTAAAGTGCTAGATCTCTATGTGTCAGTCGACTTCTTGTTATCCTTCATAAATGTGACATTTTCACCCTCTCAAGTGTCTTTTAAGTTCTGAATATAATATATTTTGTTTTAAAATCAACTTTGAGAACACTTGGAGAAGTTTCATATTCTGCGTTTTCGCCGAGAAATACTCTTATTCATCCATCATTAATTTAAAAAAGAATGGACCTACCTCCAAAACGGATGCTATCAGCCGGAACTATTTCACAATTTGCGCTGCTTCTTGTCCTTGTAGTCACGGCTAAGGGAAAAGAAATCGAAAAATCAGTTAATAATCCAGATTTCCGTCTCAAGAGGAATCATAGTATTGAAAGATTTTACCTAAGGATTTTTTTTTGTGTGTGTGTGTGTGTGTAACAGAAAAAAAGATGTATTTTTTTTTTTTCCGCCAAGAGGCTCGACGTAATTATAAACTGTTTCTGCAGGAGAAAAAAACTAAAAACTGTATTAAAATTTTTCCGGTGATCGTCACAATTTTTCTCCCAATTTCTTCTAAAAAATCTTAGTTACAAGCTCTTTTTACGTGTCACTCAACTTCTAGTTATCGTTCATAAATATGACATTTTTACCCTCACAAGTGTCTTCTTAGTTCTGAATATAATATAATGTGTTTTACGATCAAGTTTGAGAACACTTGAGGAAGTTGCATACTCAGCGTTTTCGAAGAAATACGGTTATTCAACCATCATTATATTAAAAGGGGAAAAACCTACCTCCAAAACGGATGCTATCAGCCGGAACTCATTTACAATTTGCACTACTTCTTGTCCTTGAAATCACGGCTAAGGGGAAAAAAAATAGACAATTCAGTTAATAATCCAAAATTCCGTCTCAAGAGGAATCACAGTACTGAAAAATTTTACCTAAGGAAATGTGGTATTTGGTGTAACAGAGACCTTGATATTGTGAAAATGATCTTTTTTTTTTCTTTTTTTTACCGCCACGAGGCTCGACGTAATTTTAAACCTTCTTCGGAAGAAAAGAAAAAATCAATCGATGTTTTTAAAATGTTTCGGTGATCCTCACAATGTTTAAAAAGCCATTTTTTCTTAAAAACCTAAGATTTCACCTCTTTTTACGTGTCAGTCGCCTTCTTGTTATCCTTCATAAATGTGACATTTTCACCCTCACAAGTGTCTTCTTAGTTCTGAATATAATATAATGTGTTTTACAATCAACTTTGAGAACACTTGGGTAAGTTGCATATTCACCGTTTTCGCCGAGAAATACGCTTATTCAACCATCATTATATTAAAAGAGGAAAGACCTACCTCCAAAACGGATGCTCTCAGCCGGAACTCTTTTACAATTTGCACTACTTCTTGTCCTTGAAACCACGGCTAAGGGGGGAAAAAGATAAATAGAAAATTCAGTTAATAATCCAGAATTCCGTCTCAAGAGGAATCACAGTATTGAAAGATTTTACCTAAGGAAATGTGGTTTTTGGTGTAACAGAAACCTTGATATTGTGAAAATGATTTTTTTTTTTTTTTTTACCGCATCGAGGTTCGACGTAATTTTAAACTGCTTCAGCGGGAGAAAAAAAATAAATAAGTTTGTTTTAAAATTGTTTCGGTGATCCTCACAATGTTTCAAGCTTTTTATTCTTAAAAACCTAAGATTCCATCTCTTCTTACGTGTTAGTCAATTTCTTGTTATCCTTCATAAATGTGACATTTTCACCCTCACAAGCGTTTTCTTAGATCTCAATATAATATAATGTGTTTTATAATCAACTTTTAGAACATTTGGAGAAGTTCCATATTTTGCGTTTCGCCGAGAAATACGCTTATTCAGCCATCATTGGATTAAAAAAGAATGGACCTTCCTCCAAAACGGATGCTATCAGCCGGAACTCTTTCACAATTTGTACTACTTCTTGTACTTCAAGTCACGGCTAAGGGGAAAAAAATCGACAAATCAGATGTTAATTATCTAGAGTTCCGTCTCAAGAGGAATCACAGTATTGAAAGATTTTACCTAAGAAAATGTGCTTTATGGTGTAACAGAAACCTTGATATTGTGATTTTTTTTTTCTTCACCGCTACGAGCCTCGACGTAACTTTAAACTGCTTGTGCTAAAGAAAGACAAAATCGAAGTTTTTAAATTGTTTCGGTGATCCTCACAATATTGCAAGCTTTTTGTTATTTAAAACCTAAAGTTTTAGATCTCTATGTGTCAGTCGACTTCTTGTTATCCTTCATAAATGTGACATTTTCACCCTCTCAAGTGTCTTCTTTGTTCTGAATATAATATATTTTGTTTTACAATCAATTTTGAGAACACTTGGAGAAGTTCCATATTCTGCGTTTTCGCCGAGAAATACTCTTATTCATCCATCATTAAATTTAAAAAAAATGGACCTACCTCCAAAACGGATGCTATCAGCCGGAACTATTTCACAATTTGCACTACTTCTTGTCCTTGAAGTCACGGCTAAGGGAAAAAGAAATCGAAAAATCAGTTAATAATCCAGAATTCCGTCTCAAGAGGAATCACAGTATTGAAAAATTTTACCTAAGGATTTTGTGTGTGTGTGTGTGTGTGTGTGTGTGTGTGTAACAGAAACAAAGATGTATTTTTTTTTTTCCCGCCACGAGGCTCGACGTAATTATAAACTGCTTCTGCAGGAGAAAAAAAAATACTGTTTTAATATTTTTTCGGTGATCCTCACAATGTTTCTAGCAATTTGTTCTAAAAAATCTTAGCTCCAAGCTCTTTTTACGTGTCAGTCGACTTCTAGTTATCGTTCATAAATGTGACATTTTCACCCTCACAAGTGTCTTCTTAGTTCTGAATATAATATAATGTGTTTTACAATCAACTTTGAGAACACTTGAGGAAATTGCATATTCAGCGTTTTCGAAGAGAAATACGGTTATTCAACCATCATTATATTAAAACAGGAAAAACCTACCTCCAAAACGGATGCTATCAGCCGGAACTCTTTTACAATTTGCACTACTTCTTGTCCTTGAAATCACGACTAATGGGAAAAAAAAAATAGACAATTCAGTTAATAATCCAGAATTCCGTCTCAAGAGGAATCACAGTTTTGAAAGATTTTACCTAAGGAAATGTGGTATTTGGTGTAACAGAAACATTGATATTATGAAAATGATTTTTTTTTTTTTCCGCCGCGAGGCTCGACGTAATTTTAAACCTTCTTCGGAAGAAAAGAAAAAATTCATCGAAGTTTTTAATTTGTTTCGGTGATCCTCACAATGTTTCAAGCAATTTTTTGTTAAAAACCTAAGATTCCAGCTCTTTATACGTGTCAGTCGCCTTCTTGTTATCCTTCATAAATGTGACATTTTAACCCTCACAAGTGTCTTCTTAGTTCTGTATATAATATAATGTGTTTTACAATCAACTTTGAGAACACTTGAGGAAGTTGCATATTTTGTGTTTTCCCCGAGAAATACGCTTATTTAGCAAGCATTAGATTAAAAAAGAATGGACCTACCTCCAAAACGGATGCTATCAGCCGGAACTATTTTGTCACGAATTTTCTACATCGTGACATTGAGCGATAATTTTTGAATTGTCGGCTCGGCCCTGAACCGTTATACGCCGGTGGGCGCCAGCTTCCCCCGCTCGCTGCGCTAAGTATTAAAATCGGAGCTCAGTCTGTCTTTAACCATGGAACGAGCGGGTCGTGCCCACACGAAAGGCTCGAGTGATTTTCTGATTTCAGATCTCAGCTTGAGTTGGCGTTCGTCGTAGCACCCACCTTTTTGGTGATCGTCGCAGCAGCTCGGTTTCATCCATACCGATTAGTATTTTCTTGTTTTTCCTAGGCTTAAGCTTTTTGAGATATTTAGCTGTTTGTCTGAGTGAGTGAGTGCATTCCCCTTCCTTGATTTGAATTGGAGTCATGTAACGTAAATTTATTTGCTTGTATTTAATAAATTTACAATTCGTTTTCTTGAGCTTTGTTAAATGTAACAGTCGTGTTTAATTTTCCCACTTATTTAACATAGTTTTGCTACTCCACATTAGCACAACTCTTTGTATTAAATCACGACTGGTACTTAGGCCAGCTTTTGGCATTAATCCTTAAATCCGTTGTGCTAGCTAGGAGTTTGGCTCAGCCAAGATCCTGTTTATCTTTATTATTATCATTTTTTTATTGTTAAGGGGAGAAACTAACTTTCTTAGAGGCCAACGGTACAATATTACAACCTAATTGAGCTTCTAGTCTCCGCTGTGTACCGTTGAGAAAGTCTATAAATTCTCGACTCTAGAGAATTGGCGAAGTGAGCCAGCATAAAGTGAAATCGCTCCTCGATTTCACAAGTCTATTCTCTCTCAATAAATGACTCGATAGTCATTCTTAGCACACATAGCCATACATTGTGTACCGAGTTATACAATATCATTATCCCTTTGAAATACTTAAATTTCCCCTGACATCTGGCGACCTCATTCCAGGATAAACTCCTAGCCTGAAATTATTACCGAATCACTTCCTCACTTTTACTTATCAGTCTCAGTTGTCACTCAGTCTCAAACTAAGCACGATGGAATCCAGTGCATTCGTGCAAGAAGCTAAGGATATGGGGCTTACTAACCCCCAGGAAATTCGAGATTATGTCCTATTGCGCTTCAATTATGAGCAGCAACGTGAAAATGCCGCCCGTGAAGAGCGGAAAATTCAGCGCGAGCATGAGAAAGAACTACGCGAGCATGAGAAAGAACTACGTGAGTACGAGGAACGAGAGCGCGAGCGCGAGGAATGTCAAAAGCAGCGTGAGTACGAGGAACGGCAGAAAGAGAGAGAACGTGAACATGAGTTGGAAGTCCTAAAGCTAAAGCGAGACTCCTTGGCTTCAGGCACACCGGGTGCAGCCAATCCAAACTCCCCTACTGCTCTCCCAGCACCTTTTCTAGCAACTCCACATCTCAAGCTTCCCTCTTACAAGGAAGGCGAGCGAATCGAGCCATTTATAGCTCGTTTCGAAGACATGGCACACCTGTACGGTCTGGATGAGGCACCTAAGCGGCTTCAGTTCCTTAGCCTGTTTGGGGGCCCTGCCCTCGACATTCTCCACAGAATTCGCGGAGATAATCTCACGTATGAGATGATGAAGACCGCACTCATCAAGGCGTACGGACTTACTGTTGATCATGCTAGAAGTCAGTTCATGAAGGCGCGTCTCCAGGAAAAGGAGACAGCTGTTCAGTTCCTTGACCGTCTCACGGCATATTTAGGCGAATGGATGGAGAAGGACGAGACTCCCAGCACACGAGAGGGAATGATCGACCTCGTGCGGTGCACACAGCTGGAAAAGTCGTGGCCTGCTGAGCTCATGGCCCAGCTCAAGATGTCCAAAGTGAAGGACGCATCCGAAATGGTACAAACCGCTGATGCTTTCTTTAGTGCGTACGGGTACGAAACTCGTAAGCAGCAGTCCTGGAACAGGACAGACACTGCTAAGTCTGGTAAGCAGTCCCAGACTGAACCCCAGCATCAAGACCATTATCAAAATAATGGTCATGGTCCAAACAAACCACAGAATACACAGAAACCTGACTGGAAGAGGTACAACAAGTACCCTAACCAGCAGCAGTACCCTAAACAACAGCAGTATCAGCCACGCAATCGGCCAGTGGGACAAACCCTTTCGACACAAGCCCCAGCGTATCGGAGGCAGGAAGCAAAAGCAGCAGCCTTCATTCCTCAACAAGCGCACGATGGTGCTGTCCCCACCAGCACAGCTCCTCCTTCACAGTTCACTAGTCCCCTTGAGACGGTGAACTCTCCTCCACAGGCCGTCAGTGCTCCTGCTTCCCAGATGGTGAGTACAGCTCCTCATGCATCTAGTTCGGGTACGATCCCTAAGGCAAATACTCCTGTCAGATTTGAAGAGATGTGTGCCATGCAGCCTTATCAATGGCTGGCCGCTTCCTCCACAGGCCCTCCCACAGGTAACAGTGCCTTCCTTGTTCAGCCAGGGTTTGTGGGGGGTGTTTCTGTTAATGTACTGAGAGACAATGGTTCCTCAGGTTGTACTGTCAGGCAGAGTCTTGTTCGTCCTGAAGAATATACAGGCAGACAGATCCAAGCTCAGCTTATTGATGGATCAGTGAGATTGTTCCCTGAGGCACGTATCCAGGTAGCATCTCCCTTTTACACAGGTTCAACAGTTGCAGTTGTCATGCAAGAACCTTTGTTTGACCTCATTATAGGCAATATACCAGGTGCCAAGTATAGTTGCACCAAAGATGTCACTACTCGGACTTCGGCTGCAGTAACACGAGCCATGGCCAAGGCTCCAAATTGTGTTGCCCCTGTGGCCTTCACATTGCCGCAAGATCTGATTTGTAGTCAAGATGTTGTCCAAGAGCAACAGACTGACCCGACCCTTGCTGTTGTGCGGAAGAAACAAAAGGGTAAAGTGACCAAGTATTCACGGGGTGGACGGCTCTACCGTGAGTCACGAACACACGAGGGCGAGGTTCGACAGCAGTTTGTCGTTCCCGCGAACTACCGCCAAGCAGTATTACAATGGGGTCATTGTTTAGCATCAGGAGGTCATATGGGCAAAAAGAAAACCCAAGGCCGTATCCGTGCTGACTTTTTCTGGCCAGGAATGGGACAGGAAATTGATAGTTTTGTGCACTCCTGCAATGTGTGTCGACGTACCACCATTCAGGAAAGTTTCCTTCCTGCGCCGTTTGAATCCACGCCCATAATCTCTGAGTCGTGTGACAGAGGGCAGTGGTAATGTGGGTGTCTGTTGTACACTGGGTTCCCTAAGACTGTGCTGTTCTAAGAGATTTGAGCAATCCAAGAACTAGCTTGGTTCCCAGTCGGTACTATGCTGCTAAGACCTCACGTCTCGCTTGTTGGCCCCACAGGACATAATATGTCTGGGGTCTGTACATACATATGTACTGTAGCTTATAAGTGCACCGTAGATTAAGGTAGGTTAAGGGGAGAAGTCCGAGACCCCGCAGAAGCAATCTGAGGCTGAGTTTGAATTACCTTGTGGTGTGTCTCGAGCTGTGGGCCTTCCTGAGGATTCCCGGAGATTACACAGAAGCCACATGAGTGTTCACACCCATGCAGGGTGTTAAAATGTGACCTGCCAAAGTTGCATAGGGATTCTCGACTACCTTTACTAATTATAAGTGTGCAGTCATGGTGAACCCAACCGAGGACACCGATGACAAACGGGCAGTCGAGGTGACAAGCCCTTTGTAATGATAAGTATAGCTATAAGTTTGCAGTCACGGTGAGCCCAACCGAGGACACTGATGACAGGCGGGTACTCGTGGTGCGATCCCAGCCGAGGGCACCGACGACAAGCCCTTTATTAGGCGCAAGTGTAGGTTAAAAAAGGCAACTATTAAGGAAACAATGGCGACATACGTACAAAACTTGCTGTTAACTGACTTTCAGCTAAAGAGTACTTTCTTTTGTGTGTGGATTGATTGTTGGGTGGATGAAATTGTAATTTAGTGCAAATTCTTTTATTGACACTATTGATGCTCCACCTTGACTTATCCCACAGGTACAGTTGTTGGGTGAAGAAGATGTCCAGGACCATAGATTGTCTGCTGCACGCTGGCACTTCATCTCCTCTGCCCTCGTCGCCTTTATTATTGCATTAACATGTATTATTATTATTGCTTACACGTAGGTACAATTACACTACAACTGTCACACCTACACCGTGTATCACATACACCACGCTACATATCAATTAGTTGTCAATGTAAATGTAGCGAATTTTCGCTCAGTTGACCTGAGTACAGGATTTTCCACTGTCGTCTCGGAGTTTTTCCCTCAAGCTTGCTTTCCTTAACGTAAATACGAGGTTTTTACGCTCACAGGCGACACTGTTTTCCTCCTGTAACAGGATAGTACACACACCACAGAGTGAATCTTGTGTGACTGAGCTAGGATGCATATATAAATACTGTATATAATATCAAATTTTACAAGAGTAAAATTTGAATTTTTTCAGGGGCGTAATGTCACGAATTTTCTACATCGTGACATTGAGCGATAATTTTTGAATTGTCGGCTCGGCCTTGAACCGTTATACGTCGGTGATGCCAGCTTCCCGTGCTCGCCGCGCTAAGTAAATCGGAGCCCAGTCTGTCTTTAGCCACGGAACGAGCGGGTCGTGCCCACACGAAAGGCTCGAGTGATTTTCTGATTTCAGATCGCAGCTTGTGTTGACGTTCGTCATAGCACCCACCTTTTTGGTGATCGTCGCAGCAGCTCGGTTTCATCCATACCGATTAGTATTTTCTTGTTTTTCCTAGGCTTAAGCTTTTTGAGATATTTAGCTGTTTGTCTGAGTGAGTGAGTGCATTCCCCTTCCTTGATTTGAGTTGGAGTCATGTAACGTAAATTTATTTGCTTTTATTTAATAAATTTACAGTTCGTTTTCTTGAGCTTTGTTAAATGTAACAGTCGTGTTTAATTTTCCCACTTATTTAACATAGTTTTGCTACTCCACGTTAGCACAACTCTATGTATTAAATCACGACTGGTACTTAAGGAAAGATTTTGGCATTAATCCTTAAATCCGTTGTGCTAGCTAGGAGTTTGGCTCAGCCAAGATCCTGTTTATCTTTATTATTATCATTTTTTTATTGTTAAGGGGAGAAACTAACTTTCTTAGAGGCCAACGGTACAATATTACAACCTAATTGAGCTTCTAGTCTCCGCTGTGTACCGTTGAGAAAGTCTATAAATTCTCGACTCTAGAGAATTGGCGAAGTGAGCCAGCATAAAGTGAAATCGCTCCTCGATTTCACAAGTCTATTCTCTCTAAGTAAATGACTCGATAGTCATTCTTAGCACACATAGCCATACATTGTGTACCGAGTTATACAATATCATTATCCCTTTGAAATACTTAAATTTCCCCTGACATCTGGCGACCTCACGCCAGGACAGAAACATAAATTTCCCCTGACATATTTCACAATTTACACTACTTCTTGTAAATGAAGTTAAGGCTAAGGAAAAAAAAATCGACAAATCAGAAGTTAATTATCTAGAATTCCGTCTCAAGAGGAATCACAGTATTGAAAGATTTTACCTAAGAAAATGTGGTTTATGGTGTAACAGAAACCTTGATATTGTAATTTTTTTTCACCGCCAGAAGCGTCGACGTAACTTTAAACTGCTTGTCCTAAAGAATGGAAAAATAGAGGTCTTTAAATTGTTTCGGTGATCCTCACAATGTTTCAAGTTTTTTTTTATTAAAAACCTAAGGAACCTGCACTCTTTACATGTTATTCGATTCCTTGTAATTCTTCATAAATGTGACTTTTTCACCCTCACAAGTGTCCTCTTTGTTCAGAATATAATAAAATGAGTTTTACAGTCAACTATGAGAACACTTGAGGAAGTTGCATATTCAGTGATTTCGCCGATAAATACGCTTATTCTGACATCATTAGCTTAAAAGAGAATGGACCAAACCTCCATATCGAATGCTATCAGCCGGAACTAATTCACAATTTGCACTACTTGTCCTTCAAGTCACAGATAAGGGGAAAAAAATCGACAAATTAGAATTTAATAATCCAGAATTCCGTCCCAAGAGGAATCACAGTATTGAAAGATTTTAAAAAATGAAATATGGTTTTTGGTGTAACAGAAACCTTGATATGTATTTTTTTTTTTTTTTACCTCTACGAGGCTCGACCTAATTTTTATCTGCTTCTGCTGGAGAAAAAAAAAATCGAAGTTTTTAAATTGTTTCGGTGATGCTCACAATGTTTCAAGCTATTTGTTCTTAAAATCTTAAGGTGCCATCTCTCTTTACGTGTCAGTCGACTTCTAGTTATCGTTCATTAATGTGATATTTTCAACCTCACAAGTGTCTTCTTAATTCTGAATATAATATAATGTGTCCTACAATCAACTAAGAACACTTGAGGAAGTTGCATATTCAGCGTTTTCGCCGAGAAATACGCTTATTCAGCCATCATTATATTAAAAGAGAAAGGACATACCTCCAAAACGGATGCTATCACCCGGAACTCTTTTACAATTTGCACTACTTCTTGTCCTTGAAATCACGGCTAAGGGAAAAAAAAAAAAAAAAAAAAGACTGCAGTAAATAATCCAGATTTCCGTCTCAAGAGGAATCACAGTATTGAAAGATTTTACCTAAGGAAATGTGGTTTTTGGTGTAACAGAAACCTTGATTTTGTGAAAATGATTTTTTTTTTTACCGCAACGAGGCTCGACGTAATTTTAAACTGCTTTCGCGGGAGAAAAAAATAAATAAACCGAAGTTTTTAAATTATTTCGGTGATCCTCACAATGTTTCAAGCTTATTGTTATTAAAAACCTAAGATTCCATCTCTTTTTCTGTGTTAGTCGACTTCTTCTTATCCTTCATAAATGTGACATTTTCACCCTCACAAGTGTTCTCTTAGATCTCAGTATAATATAATGTGTTTTACAGTCAACTTTTAGAACATTTGGGGAAGTTCCATATTCTGCGTTTTCGCCGAGAAATACGCTTATTCAGACATCATTAGATTAAAAGAGAATGGACCAACCTCCAAAACGAATGCTATCAGCCGGAACTATTTCACAATTTGCACTACTTCTTGTACTTGAAGTCACAGCTAAGGGGAAAAAAAAACGACAAATTAGTATTTAATAATCCAGAATTCCGTCCCAAGAGGAATCACAGTATTGAAAGATTTTAAAAAATGAAATGTGGTTTTTGGTGTAACAGAAACCTTGATATTTATTTTTTTTTCTTTACCGCTACGAGGCTCGACCTAATTTTAATCTGCTTCTACTGGAGAAAAAAAAATAGAAGTTTTTAAATTGTTTCGGTGATGCTCACAATGTTTCAAGCTATTTGTTCTTAAAAACTTAAGGTGCCATCTCTCTTTACGTGTCAGTCGACTTCTAGTTATCGTTCATAAATGTGATATTTTCAACCTCACAAGTGTCTTCTTAGTTCTGAATATAATATAATGTGTTTTACAGTCAACTGAGAACACTTGAGGAAGTTGCATATTCAGCGTTTTCGCCGAGAAATACGCTTCTTCAGCCATCATTATATTAAAAGAGAAAGGACCTACAGTACCTCCAAAACAGATGCTATCAGAAGGAACTCTTTTACAATTTGCACTACTTCTTGTCCTTGAAGTCACGGCTAAGGAGAAAAAAAAAAAAAAGACAATGCAGTTAATAATCCAGAATTCCGTCTTAAGAGGAATCACAGTATTGAAAGATTTTACCTAAGGAAATGTGGTTTTTGGTGTAACAGAAACCTTGACATTGTGAAAATGATCTTCTTTTTTTTTACCGCAACGAGGCTCGACGTAATTTTAAACTGCTCTCGCGGGAAAAAAATAAATAAATAAATCGAAGTTTATAAATTGTTTCGGTGATCCTCAGAATGTTTCAAGCTTTTTGTGATTTAAAACCTAAGATTCCATCTCTTTTTACGTGTTAGTCGACTTCTTGTTATCCTTCATAAATATGACATTTTCACCCTCACAAGCGTTTTCTTAGATCTGAATATAATATAATGTGTTTTACAATCAAATTTTAGAACATTTTGGGAAGTTCCATATTCTGCGTTTTCGCCGAGAAATACGCTTATTCAGCCATCATTACATTAAAAAAGAATGGACCTTCCTCCAAAACGGATGCTATCAGCCGGAACTCTTTCAAAATTTGCACTACTTCTTGTATTTCAAGTCACGGCTAAGGGGAAAAAAAATCGACAAATCAGATGATAATTATCTAGAATTCCGTCTCAAGAGGAATCACAGTATTGAAAGATTTTACCTAAGAAAATGTGCTTTATGGTGTAACAGAAACCTTGATATTGTGATTTTTTTTTCACAGCTACGAGCCTCGACGTAACTTTAAACTGCTTGTGCTAGAGAAAGAATAAATCGAAGTTTTTAAATTGTTTCGGTGATCCTCACAATATTGCAAGCTTTTTGTTATTAAAAACCTAAAGTACTAGATCTCTAT
>JAGKTI010016237.1:2786-19627 GCA_018397915.1 Birgus latro
TCATCATTAGATTAAAAGACAATGGACCTACCTCCAAAACAGATGCTATCAGCCGGAACTATTTCACAATTTACACTACTTCTTGTCCTCGATGTCACGGCTAATGGGAAAAAAAAACGGCAATTCAGAATAATGCAGAATTCCGACACATGAGGAATCAAAGCATTGAAAGATTTTTCCTCATGAAATGCTTGTTTTTGGTGTAACAGAAACCTTGATAATGTGCAAAAGATCGTTTTTTTTTCCCGAAACGAGGCTCGGCGTAAGTTTATACTATTTGTGCTTGAGAAAAAAAATCGAAGTTTTTAAATTGTCTCGGTGATGCTCACAATGTTCCAAGCTTTTTGTTCTGAAAAACCTAAGGTGGCAGCTCTCTTAACGTGTCAGTGTACGTCTTGTTATCCTTCATTAATGTGACATTTCCACCTTCACAAGTGTCTTCTTACTTCTGAATATAATATAATGTGTTTTACAATCAACTTTTAGAGCACTTGAGGAAGTTGCATATTTAGCGTTTTCGCCGAGAAATACGCTTATTCAGCCATCATTAGATTAAAAGAGAATGGACCTAACTCCAAAACAGATGCTATCAGCCGGAACTATTTCACAATTTGCGCTACTTCTTTTCCTTGAAGTCATGGCTGGGGGGGGGATCGACAAATCAGCAGTTAATCATAATCCAGAAATCCGTTTCAAGAGGAATCACAGTATTGAAAGATTTTACCTAAGGAAATGTGATTTTTGATGTAACAATATCCTTGATATTGTGCAAAAGTTCGTTTTTTTTTTTTTAATCTCCAAGAGGCTCGACGTAATTTTAAACCTGCTGGAGAAAAAAAAAATGGTTTTTAAACTGTCTCGGTGATCCTCAAAATGTTTCATGCTTATCGTTCTTAAAAACCAAAGGTGAGAGCTCACTTAACGTGTCAGTCGACTTCTTGTTATCCTTCATAAATGTGACATTTTTCCCTCACAAGTGTCATCTTAGATCTGAATAAAATATAATGTGTTTAACAATGAACAATGAGAAAACTTGAGGAAGTTGCATATTCAGCGATTTCGCCGAGAAATTCGCTTATTCAGCAATCATTAAATTAAAAGAGAATGGAACTACCTACAAAACGGATGCTATCAGCCGGAACTATTTCACAATATCCACCACTTCTTGTACTTTAAATCATTGCTAAGCGAAAAAAAATCGACATCAGTTAATAATCCAGAATTCCGTCTCAAGAGGAATCACAATATTGAAAGATTTTACTTAAGGAAATGTGGTTTTTGGTGTAAAAGAAATCTTGACATTGTGAAAATGATTTTTTTTTTACATCCACGAGGCTCGACGTAATTATAAACTGATTGAGAAAAAAAAATCGTTTTTAAATTGGCTCGGTGATACAATGTTTCAAGCTTTTTCTCCCTGAAAACGTAAAATGGCAGCTCTCTTTAAGTGTTGGTCAACTTCTTGTTATCCTTCATATATGTGACATTTTCACCCTCAAAAGTGTCTTCTTATTTCTGAATATAATATAATGTGTTTTACAATCAATGCCTCCAAAACGGATGCTATCAGCCAGAACTATTTCACAATTTGCACTACTTCTTGCCCTTGAAAATATGGCTAAGCGGAAAAAAAAATGACGAATCAGTTAATAATCCAGAATTCAGTCTCAAGAAGAATAAGTATTGAAAGATTTTGCCTTAGGAAATATGGTTTTTGGTGTAACATAAATCTTGACATTGTAAAAATGATTTTTTTTTTTACCTCCACTAGACTCGACATAATTTTAAACTGCTTGAGGGGGAAAAAAAAAACGAAGGTTTTAAATTGTCTCGATGATGCTCACAATGATTCAAGCTTTTTGTTCTTAAAAACCAAAGGTGCCAGCTCTCTTTACGTGTCAGTCGACTTCTTGTTATACTTCATATATGTGACATTTTCACTCTCACAAGTGTCTTCTATGTTCTGAATATAATAAAATGTGTTTTACAATCAACTTTGAGAACACTTGAGGAAGCGTTTTCCCCGATAAATACGCTTATTCAGTCATCCTTAGAATAAAGGAGAATGGACCTACCTCCAAAATGGATGCTATCAGCCTTAACTATTTCACAATTTGCACTACTTCTTGTCCTTGAAGTCATGGCTAAGGGAAAGAAAATCGACATATCAATTAATAATCCAGAATTCCGTCTCAAGAGGAATCACAGTATTGAAAAAAAAATTCCTAATGAAATGTCGTTTTTGGTGTAACAGAAACGTTGATATTGTGCAAAAGTTCGTCTTTTTTTTTTTTTACATCCACGAGGTTCGACGTAATTTTGAACTTGTACTGGAGGAAAAAAAAATGATTTTTAAGTTGTCTCGGTGATACTCAAATTTTTCATGCTTATTCTTAAACACCTAATATGCCAGCTCTCTTAACGTGTCAGTCGAGTTCTCGTTATCCTTCATAAATGTGACATTTTCACCCTCACAAGTGTCTTCTTAGTTCTGAATATATTATATTGTTGTTAACAATGAACTTTGAGAACACTTGAGGAAGTTGCATAGTCACGTTTTCGCCGAGAAATTCGCTTATTCAGCCATCATTAGATTAAAAGAGAATGGAACTACCTTCAAAACGGATGCTATCAGCCGGAACTACTTCACAATTTGCACTACTTCTTGCCCTTGAAGTCATGGCTAAGGGAAAAAAATCGACAAATCAGTTAATTATCCAGAATTCCGTCTAAAGACGACTCACAGGATTGAAAGATTTTACCTAAGGAAATGTTTTTTGTGTAAAAAATCTAGACATTGTATAAATGATTTTTTTTTTACGTCCACTAGGCTCGACGTAATTTTAAACTGCTTGAGGAAAAAAAAAAATCGGATGTTTTAAATTGCCTCGATGATGCTCACAATGATACAAGCTTTTTGTTCTTAAAAACCATAGGTGCCAGCTCTCTTTCCGTGTCAGTCTACTTCTTGTTATCCTTCATTAATGTGACATTTTTACCTTCAAGAGTGTCTTCTTTGTTCTGAATATAATATAATGTGTTTTACAATCAATTTTGAGAACCCTTGAGGATTTTGCATATTCAGCGTTTTCGCCAAGAAATACGTTTATTCAGCCATCATTAGATTAAAGGGGAATGGACCTACCTTAAAAACGGATGCTATCAGCCCGAACTATTTCACAGTTTGCACTACTTCTTGCCCTTGAAGTCATGGCTAAGGGAAAAAAAATCGACAAATCAGATAATAATCCAGAATTCCGTCTCAAGAGGAATCACATTATTGTAAGATTTTGCCTAAGGAAATGTGGTTTTTGGTGTAACAAATCTTGACATTGTAAAAATGATTTTTTCTTTTTTACCTCCACTATTCTCGACGTAATCTTAAACTGCTTGAGGGAAAAAAAATCGGTTTTAAATTGTCCCGATGATGCTCACAATGATTCAAGCTTTTTGTTCTTATAAACCAAAGGTGCCAGCTCTCTTTACGTGTCAGTTGACATCTTGTTATCCTTCATATATGTGACATTTTCAGTCTCACAAGTGTCTGAATATAATATTATGTGTTTTACAATCAACTCTGAGAACACTTGAGGAAGTTGCATATTCAGCGTTTTTGCCGAGAAATACGCTTATTTAGTCATCATTACATTAAAGGAGAATGGACCTACCTCCAAAAAGGATGCTATCAGCCGGAACTATTTCACAATTTGCACTACTTCTTGTCCTTGAGTCATGGCTAAGGGAAAAAAATCGACATCAGTTGATAATCCAGAATTCCGTCTCAAGAGGAATCACAGTATTGAAAGATTTTACCTAAGGAAATGTGTTTTATGGTGCAACAGAAACGTTGATATTGTGCAAAAGTTCGTCTTTTTTTTTTTTTACATCCACGAGGTTCGATGTAATTTCAAACTTGTTCTGGAGAAATAAGAGTGAAGTTTTTAAATTGTCACGGTGATCCTCCCAATGTTTCATGCTTATTGTTCTTAAAAAACTAATATGCCAGCTCTCTTAACGTGTCAGTCGACTTCTTGTTATCCTTCATAAATGTGACATTTTCACCCTCACAAGTGTCTTCATAGATCTGTATATAATATAATGTGTTTAACAATGAACTTTGAGAAAACTTGAGGAAGTTGCATATTCAGCGATTTCGCCGAGAAATTCGCTTATTCAGCCATCATTAGATTAAAAGAGAATGGAACTACCTCCAAAACGGATGCTATCAGCCGGAACTATTTCAAAATATGCACTACTTCTGGTGTAACAGAAATCTTGACATTGTGAAAATGATTTTTTTTTTTTTACATCCACGAGGCTCGACGTAATTATAAACTGATTGAGAAAAAAAAAATCGCTTTTAAATTGGCTTGGTGATACAATGTTTCAAGCTTTTTCTCCCTAAAAACGTAAAATACCAGCTCTCTTTAAGTGTTGGTCAACTTCTTGTTATCCTTCATATATGTGACATTTTCACCCTCACAAGTGTCTTCTTATTTCTGAATATAATATAATGTGTTTTACAATCAATACCTCCAAAACGGATGCTATCAGCCAGAGCTATTTCACAATTTGCACTACTTCTTGCTCTTGAAATCATGGCTAAGGGGGAAAAAAAAATGACGAATCAGTTAATAATCCAGAATTCCGTCTCAAGGAGAATCAGTATTGAAAGATTTTGCCTAAGGAAATGTGGTTTTTGGTGTAACATAAATCTTGACATTGTAAAAATGATCTTTTTTTTTTTTACCTCCACTAGGCTCGACAGAATTTTAAACTGCTTGGGGGAAAAAAAAAAATCGATGGTTTTAAATTGTCTCGATGACGCTCACAATGATTCAAGCTTTTTGTTCTTAAAAACCAAAGGTGCCAGCTCTCTTTACGTGTCAGTCGACTTCTTGTCATACTTCATATATGTGACATTTTCACTCTCACAACTGTCTTCTTAGTTCTGAATATAATATAATGTGTTTTACAATTAACTTTGAGAACACCTGAGGAACCGATTTCGCCGATAAATACGCTTATTCAGTTATCCTTAGATTAAAGGAGAATGGACCTACCTCCAAAATGGATGGTATCAGCCGGAACTATTTCACAATTTGCACTACTTCTTGTCCTTGAAGTCATGGCTAAGGGAAAGAAAATCGACATATCAATTAATAATCTACAATTCCGTCTCAAGAGGAATCACAGTATTGAAAATATTTTCCTAATGAAATGTCGTTTTTGGTGTAACAGAAACGTTGATATTGTGCAAAAGTTCGTCTTTTTTTTTTTTTACATCCACGAGGTCCGACGTAATTTTAAACTTGTACTGGAGAAAAAAAAAAATGATTTTTAAGTTGTCTCGGTGATCCTCAAATGTTTCATGCTTATTCTTAAACACCTAATGTGCCAGCTCTCTTAACGTGTCAGTCGAGTTCTTGTTATCCTTCATAAATGTGACATTTTCACCCTCACAAGTTTCGGGAAGCCGACATGCATCCCCTCGGGCAGGTGTAAGACTCACAGCTGTTACAGGTGTGCAGGTGACACCGCCTGCCGGACGTGAGTTTAGGATGAAACGCAGACAGGGGGGAAAGAGTAGGGGTTCGATGGATTCTGTGTACAGCTGTGGGCAATAGGGAGATGGAATAAGGAAGAGAGGTTGAGAGAAAGAGATAACTGGAGGAAGGAGGGGGAAGAGATAGAGAGAGAGGAGTGGTGCAGGTGGTGTTGGTCAATTTGTTTATGCACAAGACTGCTGGTTGGGCGTTATCCGATCGTGGGAGCGTGCGCTGAGTCTGCAGATCTGATCCGGCTCGGCAACGGGTGAAGCGGGTGAGATGTGGGTGACGGCGTTGGATGAGTGGGTGAAGTCATCACCCACCTCACACCACATGACCCGCTAGCGAACATCGGCAACTTTCTGAGGCCAGACAGGGCTAAAGAGTTCAGTTCAGACTAGAGCCTGTAGGAGAGCCCTAGTGAACGGTGAGGCAGGTGACGCAGCCCGACGTAGCCTGGTGCAGAGACGTCGCTGTATAGCCAACGTAAAGTTCCAGGGAGTCAGCAATGCGAGCACTACTGGTAGTAAGTGAAAAAGTACATGCTTGTGTAACCGCGGGTACAACCGACTAGCAGTGCTATTTTATTTGTCTGTCGTCTGGGACTAGTACAAGGACTCCTAGTTAGAAACGGAAGGAGTTAAGATTTTAAATGTTTAAATGTGTTTTTCTTATACTGATGTAACAGTGATTTCATATATATGAGTGAGTAAAGAGTGCTATATATATAAAAGCACTAGTGATTTTTTACAAGACTGGCTTTGCTTTATTAAAATAGTGTTAGTATTCAAGTGACTTAAGAGTAGACGTGTATGTGCGGTTTTTTGGCACATTTGCACGTGAAGTGAAATGAGGTGGGAATTACCTCAGAGTTATTTGTAGATTTTTGTAAATACTATTTTGTAATTAAAGCCTAGAAAAGCCATATTATTTTTTCACTTCTTCCAGTTCCCAGTTCTAAGTACATGTGTGTAGTGGCGTGTTAGTGAAGTCCCCCATGTCGCGCGTTGCCAGTGTCGAGGCGGATTTTACCACGTTACCATTCACTATTAAATACGGGAGAATATATTCCCGAGAAATACCGTAACGACACCTGGGCAGCGGTGCGACACAAGTGTCTTCTTAGTTCTGAATATATTATATTGTTGTTAACAATGAACTTTGAGAACACTTGAGGATGTTGCATAGTCACGTTTTCGCCGAGAAATTCGCTTATTCAGCCATCATTAGATTAAAAGAGACTAGAACTACCTCCAAAACGGATGATATCAGCCGGAACTATTTCACATTTTGCACTACTTCTTGTACTTGAAATCATGGCTAAGGGGAAAAAAATCGACATCAGTTAATAATCCAGAATTCCGTCTCAAGAGGAATCACAAAATTGAAAGATTTTACCTAAGGAAATGTGGTTTTTGGTGTAACAGAAATCTTGACATTGTGAAAATATATATTTTTTTTAACCTCCACGAGGCTCGACGTAATTATAATCCGATTGAGAAAACAAATTGTTTTTAAATTTGCTCGGTGATACTCAAAATATTTCAAGCTTTTTGTCCTTAAAAACGTAAGGTGCCAGCTCTCTTTAAGTGTTGGTCATCTTCTTGTTATCCTTTATATATGTGACATTTTCACCCTCACAAGTGTCTTCTTAGTTCCAAATATACTATAATGTATTTTACAATCAATTTTGAGAAAACTACAGGAAATTGCATCTTCAGCGTTTTCGCCGAGAAATACGTTTATTCAGTCATCATTAGATTAAAAGACAATGGACCTACCTCCAAAACAGATGCTATCAGCCGGAACTATTTCACAATTTACACTAATTCTTGTCCTTGATGTCACGGCTAATGGGAAAAAAAACCGACAATTCAGAATAATGCAGAAATCCGACACAAGAGGAATCAAAGCATTGAAAGATTTTTCCTTATGAAATCCTTTTTTTTGGTGTAACAGAAACCTATATATTGTGCAAAAGTTCGTTTTTTTTTTCCGATACGAGGCTCGCCGTAAGTTTATACTATTTGTGCTTGAGAAAAAAAAATCGAAGTTTTTAAATTGTCTCGGTGATGCTCACAATGTTCCAAGCTTTTTGTTCTGGAAAACTTAAGGTGGCAGCTCACTTTACGTGTCAATCTACGTCGTGTTATCCTTCATTAATGTGACATTTTCACCTTCACAAGTGTCTTCTTACTTCTGAATATAATATAATGTGTTTTACAATCAACTTTTAGAGCACTTGAGGAAGTTGCTTATTTAGCGTTTTCGCCGAGAAATACGCTTATTCAGCCATCATTAGATTAAAAGAGAATGGACCTAACTCCAAAACAGATGCTATCAGCCGGAACTATTTCACAGTTTGCGCTACTTCTTTTCCTTGAAGTCATTGTTAGGGGGAGGGGAATCGACAAATCAGCAGTTAATAATAATCCAGAAATCCGTTTCAAGAGGAATCACGGTATTGAAAGATTTTACCTAAGGAAATGTGATTTTTGGTGTAACAATATCCTTGATATTGTGCAAATGTTCGTTTTTTTTTTTTTATCTCCAAGAGGCTCGACGTAATTTTAAACCTGCTGGAGAAAAAAAAAAATGGTTTTTAAATTGTCTCGGTGATCCTCAAAATGTGTCATGCTTATCGTTCTTAAAAGCCTAAGATGAGAGCTCACTTAACGTGTCAGTCGACATCTTGTTATCCTTCGTAAATGTGACATTTTTCCCTCACAAGTGTCATCTTAGATCTGAATATAATATAATGTGTTTAACAATGAACTTTGAGAAAACTTGAGGAAGTTGCATATTCAGCGATTTCGCCGAGAAATTTGCTTATTCAGCCATCATTAGATTAAAGGAGAATGGAACTACCTACAAAACGGATGCTATCAGCCGGAACTATTTCACAATATGCACTACTTGTATTTTAAATCATTGCTAAGCGAAAAAAAAATCGACATCAGTTAATAATCCAGAATTCCGTCTCAAGAGGAATCACAGTATTGAAAGATTTTACTTAAGGAAATGTGGTTTTTGGTGTAACAGAAATCTTGACATTGTGAAAATGATTTTTTTTAACATCCACGAGGCTGGACGTAATTATAAACTGATTGAGAAAAAAAAATCGTTTTTAAATTGGCTCGGTGATACTTACAATGTTTCAAGCTTTTTCTCCCTAAAAACATAAAATGCCAGCTCTCTTAAAGTGTTGGTCAACTTCTTGTTATCCTTCATATATGTGACATTTTCACCCTCACAAGTGTCTTCTTATTTCTGAATATAATATAATGTGTTTTGCAATCAATACCTCCAAAACGGATGCTATCAGCCAGAACTATTTCACAATATGCACTACGTCTTGCCCTTGAAAATATGGCTAAGCAGAAAAAAAAAATGAATCAGTTTATAATCCAGAATTCCGTCTCAAGAAGAATCAGTATTGAAAGATTTTGCCTAAGGAAATATGGTTTTTGGTGTAACATAAATCTTGACATTGTAAAAATGATTCTTTTTTTACCTCCACTAGGCTCGACATAGTTTTAAACTGCTTGAGGGGGAAAAAAACGAAGGTTTTAAATTGTCTCGATGATGCTCACAATGATTCAAGCTTTTTGTTCTTAAAAACCAAAGATGCCAGCTCTCTTTACTTGTCAGTCGACTTTTTGTTATACTTCATATATGTGACATTTTCACTCTCGCAAGTGTCTTCTAAGTTCTGAATATAATATAATGTGTTTTACAATCAACTTTGAGAACACTTGAGGAAGCGTTTTCCCCGATAAATACGCTTTTTCAGTCATCCTTAGATTAAAGGAGAATGGACCTACCTCAAAAATGGATGCTATCAGCCTTAACTATTTCACAGTTTGCACTACTTCTTGTCCTTGAAGTCATGGCTAAGGGAAAGAAAATCGACATATCAATTAATAATCCAGAATTCCGTCTCAAGAGGAATCACAGTATTGAAAAAAAAATTCCTAATGAAATGTCGTTTTTGGTGTAACAGAAACGTTGATATTGTGCAAAAGTTCGTCTTTTTTTTTTTTTCCTCCACGAGGTTCGACGTAATTTTAAACTTGTACTGGAGAAAAAAAAAATGATTTTTAAGTTGTCTCGGTGATCCTCAAATGTTTCATGCTTATTCTTAAACACCTAATATGCCAACTCTCTTAACGTGTCAGTCGAGTTCTCGTTATCCATCATAAATGTGACATTTTCACCCTCACAAGTGTCTTCTTAGTTCTGAATATATTATATTGTGATTAACAATGAACTTTGAGAACACTTGAGGAAGTTGCATAGTCACGTTTTCGCCGAGAAATTCGCTTATTCAGCCATCATTAGATTAAAAGAGAATGGAACTACCTTCAAAACGGATGCTATCAGCCGGAACTATTTCACAATTTGCACTACTTCCTGCCCTTGAAGTCATGGCTAAGGGGAAAAAATCGACAAATCAGTTAATTTTCCAAAATTCCGTCTAAAGACGAATCACAGGATTGAAAGATTTTACCTAAGGAAATGTTTTTTGTGTAACAAATCTTGACATTGTATAAATGATTTTTTTTTTTACCTCCACTAGGCTCGACGTAATTTTAAACTGCTTGAGGAAAAAAAAAATCGGATGTTTTAAATTGCCTCGATGATGCTCACAATGATTCAAGCTTTTTGTTCTTAAAAGCCATAGGTGCCAGCTCTCTTTCCGTGTCAGTCTACTTCTTGTTATCCTTCATAAATGTGACATTTTCACCCTCACAAGTGTCTTCATAGATCTGTATATAATATAATGTGTTTAACAATGAACTTTGAGAAAACTTGAGGAAGTTGCATATTCAGCGATTTCGCCGAGAAATTCGCTTATTCAGCCATCATTAGATTAAAAGAGAATGGAACTACCTCCAAAACGGATGCTATCAACCGGAACTATTTCAAAATATGCACTACTTCTGGTGTAAATATATATATATATATGCAAGAGCTCCTTTGATCTCTGACTACGACAGTATAATATTTAATTTGCGTTCGTTCTCGTTTCTCAGCATGTATCAGTCTTGCTTCTCAACCCATTCACTACAATGAACCAATACGTGTACTCTGTGTCAGTTTATTCTTGCAGCATCCAGACGATTATATTCAAATTTAGGAAAGTCCTCACGTTTTTGTGGACTAATAAACGCTGTATACTACCCTTGCATTTTGACAATTTTTGTCTTGAGGTAAGAAAAATGTCTGTATGGAAGAGGAACACAAGAAAGATGAGGTCATCATGCTGAAAGAATAGTAAAAATAATAAAAAGCCATTATTTTCTTTTGAGGTCTTCAGGAGTTAGGAAGCGTTAGAGATGAAAAACATTTTCTTTTCGAGGGTTTAATTTTGTTACTAATATTGTTCATTATCCTCATTTCTTTCAAATCAATCGTTTCTTGCAACTAGTTCCCTCCAACTCCCAATTTTGATATCAGTTTTGTTCCTTTCTAATATTTGGAGAGAAAAAAAATCCCCATAAGAGCAGTCATTTAATTTTCACTTTCTTTCCATTCGTCCCGTCTGACTTGAGCATCTAGTACCTAATTTTCTCCTACTTACACTTCGAATAGGTATAATTTTGGTCTTTTGATTAGTATAAAGGGCCCCAAACTTATTCACTTATGATGAAACCTTTTTTCTCCAGTACTCCGATTTAATCATAATTACGCGTGTATGGCAATTCATTCTTTCCAAGTCTCGAATTTGACTACTACTGGCATCCTGATATATAATGCGAAAAAGAAAATCTGCTCATGAGGCATTTCTTTCTCATTATCTTCATACAGTCAGATTCAGGCGTTCCTAATGTATGCCTGATGAGCAACGGACAAAAAATAGCGTCTGATGGAAACAACCTAACCGATTTCATTCATCCCAGTGCGGGCTTCAAGAACAAAACCTATCCAGTCAATTTTTTGCTGCTTCTTTCCACTACCTGACAGATGGCGTAGAAATTCCTAAAGACGATTTTAACTCCAGCTAGCATACCCGTCACCCGACTGAAATTGGGCAAATATTCTTAACTATAGTGGAACTGAAGAGAAATTGTGGCTCTCAAAGCTCGCAATGTGCTGGTCGAGGTAAAGTGCTGCAGATAAGACGAGTTGATGAAAGAGCCGGTTCAAATGGAATGAGAAAAAGAGATAAGACTTGGAGGACGCGATAACGGTGGAGCTGCGAGGAAGGAGGGGATATTGGGGGTTGAGATAAGACGGGAAAATGTATGCCCAGACGGCGCTACTTTTAAGACAAGTTTTCCGAAAACTGGAAATTGAACGAATAACTCAGATACTTATTTCCAACTTTTTGAAATCTGAAGGTCATGCGTTTCGAAAAGTGGACGCTGAATATAAAACGTGCTCATATTTTCATTTTTTTCGGGAAATTCTGAAGATTAAGTAAATTGTGCCGAATCATTGTTACAGTTCAAAGCAGCCACTCGAAAACTAGAGGTCGAATGAAATACTCATATCTATAGATGAGAAGATACCCAAGCGATAGTACTTTTCAGAGCAGCTTTTTGAAAACTGAACACTGATGGAAAATGTACTTTGTGTCCAGTCGGTATTACTTTTCAGATTAGTTTATCAAAAATAAGAATTCGATAAATGAGCAGATGTAATAGTTCACTGCGTTGTTTCCTGGTACTTATTCATCCATATTTCGTTACGGTACATGATGGCAGCAGCGAAAATGAGAGGAAAAAAAAAAGTAACTGGAGAATTCTTGGTACTGTTTTGTTTGCATCTTTCTAGTGTTGTGGGTACTCAGTGACGTGAATAGGCTACAGACAACTCATTTTCGTTATTTACTGTGCGAGTCTCCTTCTGTTATCCCTACCCAGTAAATTGAGAAGCCAGGTAGGGGAGTGGCTAGATGAGACATGAGGCATTTTTTTCCTTTTTTTATGCAGCGAAGAAAGATCTAGAGGCTACAAGCCCGGAATATTGTTCCTTCCAAGAAAAAATATAAAGAAAATAACTTAGTCAAATTCAAGATCCGTTCGCTTCCAGATACCTGGGCACACTGTGTATAAAAGGCTGTAGATCATTTGTCAGTTTTCATTACTACTACTCATTTACGTGAAAACAGCAGAGAGAAAATTCTACCTGCTCTTTGATTGTCGTTGTTTATCCCTACTCAGCAACGTGAATGCAGCGGAGAGGAGAAGGGGAAGAGTGTTGAGTGAAGGGGCGATGAAATGCAAATCACCCTCAACTCCGCCCTGAGAAAAATCATTAGACTTGGTTGACCGAGGAAGCAAAGCCATCAAAGGTGTTGCAGCAGCCGACACCTTATAGAGAGAGAGAGAGAGAGAGAGAGAGAGAGAGAGAGAGAGAGAGAGAGAGAGAGAGAGAGAGTACTAAAGTATTATCATAAAGAAAAATTTGACATCGGATAGAATGAGTCCATGGTGAAGCTATAAAGGTTAAGGTGGGAGCAGAATCCATGAAGTGCTTAGCCGCGGTGCTCGTCACCGTAAATTAGGTCCCTGAGCCTGAGTAGGGTTTTTCGCCCACTGTCTTGGGAGGGCAGGCCTTGTTATCATGCAGATTACCAAAGTTTCCTCCCTTGAGTATTACCCTGGATATGGTGCTTTACTTATCAAAGCACAAGGGATGGCTGGACACGAGAGGTGCACGGAGGAGGCGAAGGGAGAAGGAAGGGAAAATTGTGAAGGGCGAGGGGACGGGAGATAAAAAGAGAAGAAGAGCGACGGGGGAGAAAGAGGTAAGAAGGGAGAAAATGGGAAGGGGAAGGAAAGAGGCAAAAGAACGTAAAAAAGGCGGTGCATGAGAGTGAAGTACAAAAGGATAAGAGAATGAGGAGGAGCAACAAGGAAAAGAGAAGACGACAGGCAATGCCGAACGAATGTTGAAGGAGGAAACAGAGGGAATAAGGGTAGAAAGGGACGAGGTAGAGAAGAGAGGGGGCTAAGAGGGGGTTTTGATGACAAGGGTGAGACAAGAAGAGGAGAGGGATTGAAGAGGCGCGAGAATTTGAAGAAGAAATGGAGGATGAGAGAGAAAGTGTTGGGGAAATAAGGACGGTAATGATGAAAAAGGGGAAAGATGGGATAAAAGGGGCAGGAAGGAACAAGGAGGAATGGGAGATAGACAGACAGACAGAGAGGTGATGATAGAAGGGATCGAAGAGGAGGGAGAGTGAGACGACTAGGGGAGAGGGCGAAGACGGGAAAAGAGTACAAACGAAAGCAATCGGCAACAGACCTGTTGGTCCTTTCGTAGATGTATGGCATAGGGAAGGTTATAACAAAGAGATATTGTTGAATAATATTTCCGTTCCCTTTTTCCTATGAAATTTTCATTACAGCTTTTCTATGCTGAAAGTTTGTCCTTCTCACCACTTCCTTCCGGCTTCAGCTGGAAGATTTAGTTGGTGGGGGTGGGGGAGGAACCTTCCTGCTTTCCTGGCCTTGTCCTTGACTGATAGGATAGCTTCGACCCTATATTGCCCAACATGACGATTTCGTCATGTAAGTTTCCATTGGCTTTCATTGGGGCAGAATAAATCTAGCTCCCTCTGTGTCAGACCTGACGAATTTGTCTAGTCTCCCTCTGTCAGAGAAGAGCAACTAGAAGCTGATTGGTCGAGTGTAGGTGCGGCCACACTCAGTAAGCTGATGGCCACAGTATATGCATGTAGTTTAGAGTTTTTTTCCTACTTTTCTCGATCATGGATGAATTATCAGGTATGTCACTGGTCACTGGTCTCACATTTATTTTTCTGAAACAGGAATGCTTCTAGATCATGGGAAATATACTGATTCCTTAGTTTTTGTTGAAATTTAGAATTTGTGAGCAATTATATACAGGTGACGTCTTTGTCATATGAGTCAAGTGGTTATTGACATTAGGATGTCAAGCATGTGTAAATAACAGAACATGTAGCTTAGGGCATCAGGTTTGTTTGTTCATCGTCAGGCATGTGCGAAGAATATTAGTAATCCTAAAATTGCCTTACGTTTTCTTTACGTATGTGTAATGGCACTCTGATGTAAATAATTTTTTACTATTATTTGTAGTATACCTGGTATTTACAGGGATTGATGCATTCGGTTTTTACTCAGGAGTTAGATGCAGGCAGCTTTGCAGAGAAAATACAGGATTTGTGCCAGCTGAACAAGATAATATGTTGAGTGATGAATCTTCGGATGAGGATGAAGAGATCACGAGGATGCTGAGTGACACAGGTGACATCGACCTAGGTGAATATAAGTAATGTGTATGTGTGTGTGTGTGTGTGTGTGTGTGTGTGTGTGTTGGAAACATAATATTTTACCCATTTCCTTTTAACATGACCAGTGTATCGTAATTGGAAATACAGTGACAATTTATTACAAGTTTTACTATGTACTTTTTGATTTACATATTGGTATGATTCCACTGGAGAAAGATCATGTCATGGATTCTCGAGGTAATACAGTCAGACCCGTCCCTGTCTGATTTTAGAATCAATATGCTGTTGCACAGATGTTCCAAACGAACATACCGACGAAGTCTTAGTGGAAGACAGGATTGGCAATGAAAGCATCACTGAAGAGAAGATTGTTGTTATTGACGTTGCACCTAATAATTTAGAGATTATTCAAGATCATTCCGCACTTCCATCAACTTCCTCAAACACTACGAGTACAACACAAGCATCCCAGCCCTCAAGACAAGTTCTGTGGACCAAGAAAACAGATAAATCCCTTTATCCCTAGTGATGCTGAAGCCTCAAACAGCACTGACTCTGATATATATCTTTAGGAAACCCGGTGTGGTTTTTCAAGAGATTCTTCACTCCAGATCTCTTAGATAATATAGTCCATCAGTCTAATCTGTATGCTACACACAAAATTGTAAACAAACCACTTATTCATAGTAAGGAGGAAATTGAGCAATGGTTAGGATTACACATTCATTTCACCATAATTAGAACACCTCAAACACGTCTGCATTGGTCTGGGGAATTGTTTGGAAGGTATAGAAATTACACCGCTATGGTCATGAGCAGAACTAGATGGGACACTATAAAATCAAACCTACGTGTTCGGGATAATAATGATAAAGTAAATAATGATAAGCTTTGCAAGATCAGACCAATGTTAGATCATCTGAGAAAGAAGTTTCAAGAACTTCCGATGCAGCAAAATGTATGTACTGATGAGCAGATGGTGCCTTTCAGAGGAAGGCATAACATGAAACAGTACCTACCTATGAAGCCCCCAACATGGGACTTCAAGATCTTTGTACCTGTAGATAGTGGGGGTCTTATTCATGATTTCATTCCTTTCACAGGCTCCATTCAAGCTGTGAAGAAAGAAGGTGTTCCAGACCTTGGTGCATCTTCAAACTTTGTCTTGCACTTGGCTGAGACAATACCAAAAAATAGAAATCACCTTCTTTATTTTGACAAATGGTTTACGTGAGTTCCACTTGAAAAATATTTGGCTGAAAGAGGTATCTGGTGCTGTGGCACGATCAGGCCATGTCGGCTTCCAGGGCTAAAGTTTGCATCAGATGCTGACATGAAGAAGAAAGGTAGAGGCGCATTTGAGGAATGGAAGTCAGCTGGTATTTGCAGTCAGTTAACAGCAGTCAAATGGTTGGATAATACAGGCATGACCTTGCTCTCCACCTTTGCTGAGAGCGAA
The DNA here is from genome assembly GCA_018397915.1 of Birgus latro. Classification (NCBI taxonomy): domain Eukaryota; kingdom Metazoa; phylum Arthropoda; class Malacostraca; order Decapoda; family Coenobitidae; genus Birgus; species Birgus latro. The sequence continues at coordinate 19,021 of JAGKTI010016237.1, forward strand.
CCAACTCATAATGCACGACGTTATGACAAAAGTAAAAAGAACCTTGTAGAGATCCAACAGCCAAACATTGTAAAGTTGTACAACAAGAACATGGGTGGTGCTGATCTGGCTGATTGTCTCTTATTGTTGTACACAATCATAGTACGATCAAAAAAGTACAGTATTACCACAGACTTATCTTTCACAAGATTGACATGACTATCAATCAGGCTTGGTTGATACCGAAGAGAGTATGAGACCAAAAGGGCTCCACAGGAGAAAAGGCATTCCCTACTGTCCTTCAGGAAGTCTTTGTCTGAGTCACTCATCAGGGCTGGAAAGCATATGCCTAAAAGAGGTCGTCCATCTTCAGAGAGTGGACGGGTGATCCTCCCAAGAAAAGACGTCAACAGCTGGGTCAAGTAAGACCACAGAAGGACTTGACAAAGTAGGTCACTTCCCAGAAGTGAAAAATCTTCGTTTGAACTGCAAGCGTCTTAGATGTCAGGGTCGCATACACATGAGGTGCATCAAATGCGATGTCAACTTGTGCTTCCTGCAGTTTCATGCCTTAGACAGTATGACTCTCTCTCTCTCTCTCTCTCTCTCTCTCTCTCTCTCTCTCTCT
>JAGKTI010016238.1:8748-19627 GCA_018397915.1 Birgus latro
GTGGACGTTCCTGCGCCTGCAGTATGTCCGGTGGACGTTCCTGCACCTGCAGTATGTCCAGTGGACGTTCCTGCGCCTGCGGTATGTCCGGTGGACGTTCCTGTCCTGCTGCTGGGGGAAAGTCGCTGCCAAGGGGTATCCAGTGGATGCCCCCTCTATGGATGGTCCGGTGGACACTACCAAGGCTCTGCTCCCTTCCCTGGGACGACAGGTGGGGGAAGTCCAGTGGACGTTCCTCCAACGGCAGACCGGTGGACATTACCGTTCCCCTGCTCCCGTAGGTGGGTGGCAGAAGAGCAAGATCTGGAGCACGCTCCCTCTCCAGCAAGTCTGGTGGACGTTACTGTGCCGCTGCTCCCCTTGGGGTGTGTAGGACTGGGAAGACTGGTGGTTGTTCCTCCTCTAGTAGCAAGTCCGGTGGACATTACCGAGGGCCTACGTGGGACTGTATAGAAACAAGTCCCACCCCGAGTCTGGCGAGTGTTGGTCCAGCTTGAGTTAATGCAGCGGGGCGTTGTACTCCCCGCTGGCTCTGTTGAGGGGAAGAGGGGCGCGTGGTAGCAAAGGACGTAGGCCCATCTCGCTCGCGCCCCTTACACATCTTCCTATGGTCTCCCCCTGAGGTGGGTGTCTTATGATTCCATCTGCTCACCATTTCAAGTTTCTTCTACACCATGTCTTCGAACTGCTCTGATCACTGCAGGTGTTTCAAATGAATCAAATGCTTTCTCATAATCAATAAATACCATACATGAAGGTTTCTTATATTCTAAAATTAACTCAATCACCTGATTAATAACATGCATATGGTCTGTTGTCACGTAACAACTTCAAAATTCTACCGTTCTCTTGGTTGGTTTGCATCTAAAGTTAAACTAATATGATCCGCTACCACTTTTGTGAAAACTTTTTACACAACAGGTAGATGACTACTTGGACGTTAGTCCATTACGATCTCATCTTTTCTCGTGAAGCAGTGTAACAGACGCAATTTTCCCAAGATCTGGATACAGCTCTGACTTCTAAACATTTCGTAAATAGCTTTGCTACTTTATTTAATCCAGTCACCTGCATCCTTAACAAGATCAGCAGTGATACAGTCTTCACCTTCTGCTTTACCTCTCTTCATTCATCGCAGAGCATTTTTTACATCATCTAATGTACCGTTTGGGTACGGCAGTGTCCACTGTTTCTCTATCCTGAACTGACTCTTCGACCAAGGTACTGCTCCTTTAAGGTTTTCTGTCAATTTTTTCAGCTATTTTGACCACTTAATTTGCTGTCTGTTGCTTCTCCATTCGAGTCTCTCAGAGAAAACATTTGGTTTCTCTCTGTACCAAGCCTCCACTTGTTGCTTTAAAGCTTCTGTCATTTCTTAAAATTTCTTCAGTTCTGTTCATGTCAAGCTTTCGATTATCTCTATTTTTCTTCTCGCTGATGATTATCTTTAGCTGAGCTACTCCAGTGTGATCGCATCTTGTCTGTACAGTCATGTTCTTTCCTTTCTTTAGAGGTTCCTTTGTTCTCGGAGAGTTTGCTGCTGCTGTTTCGTGGTATTCTGCTTCCTATTTCTCGACATGCTGCTTCTACTATTCTCGTTAAGTATTAATTCATTTGCCCTGTATCCGTATTTACGTCATCCATCAACAGCGGGTATTTATGTCAAAGTAACGCAAAATTCTGGCGTTCTCTCTCATTGCCACAAGGTAAGCATTTTCCTTCTGATCAGTCTCCATCCCTCTCTCTTCTGAGATTAAGTATTGCTTGACTTTTCACCATTCTGTGCTCGTATCCTATGGTCGTATCCTACATTTACTCCGTTCAGTGCAGTTATGTTTTTCTCTGTGCCGGCATGTGGTGTGTCAGTGAAGATGAAATCATTTAATTTTTTGTTTAACCATTATGTCCCATCCAAGTCCACTTCATACTTAGTTTCTTGTGAAAGAATGTGTTCATCATCCTAAGACAGTCCCTTTCACCAAATTCTACTGGCATGTCACCTCTCGCATTCTTAATACCCAGTCCAAAAAGCCGACATGCAGTCTCACAAACCGTTTTCATGCCAGTACAATAATCTAATACACCATCATCAACACCAATCAACAATCACTCATACACCTGGAAATTTGCTCTCTATACGAGCTCAACTCCAGCCCTGGCTGTATTGCTGCATACGGGTAGTGTCAATTTTTAAAACTTTGTTTGACTGCAGTAAACAGGTGCGAGTGTGCACCTCTGGTGTACGATACTGTATATATATCATCAGCCGTTGAGGTCCACTGAAGGACCGGCCTATTCCTACCGAAGCAGGGACGATACAGCCATGTATCTCTACTCAGTGGCTTAGGCTGTCTGGTAGAGACTGTATGTAGGGTGAGAAGTGCTTGTGAGTATAACTGTTGTGTTGTAGTGGCTTTGGATGTGTGTGTAGTCTGTGAACCAAGTGTAATCGGCCCGGCTTAAGCCGATTGGGTGCAAGCATACTAGTATGCGACATTGGTTCAACCACAGCACCCCTTATGTCAGCCAATATGATAACACTTGCTCTCATGGCAGCGTATACGACAACACTTGCTCTCATGGCGCGAGCATGGCAACACTTGCTCTCATGGAAACGAACATGACAACGAGTGCTCTCATCATGGCAGCAAATATGACAACACTTGCTCTCATAGCAACAAATATGACAACACCTGCTCTCACGTCAGCAAATATTACGACTCAGAATTCTCGGTTCTTCATCGGTATAAACAAATAAATACACCTGAAGAAGATGTCAGTAGTTATGGTTGAAACACAGTGCACGCTGCCTTATAGCCGAGATATTCCAAGTGTTGAATCTCCTTCATGGGATGATGATGTGTCCGTCGGAATTTAGGCTGTCTATAGATATACGTAAAAGAGGAACTTGGAGTCATACACCTTGCTGTGCGGCGTGTTTTAGGACCGACTACTCGTTCCTCAAACAAGGCGCTTAGAGCGGGGTCCTCCTCCTAGACCGGGCTGGGTACAATTAGGGCAACTAAGAGGAACAGGGCATAAAAACACTCGGCGACAAACCTTACACGTGTATTACCTTAATTCTTACAAAGACACAACACAGGCAGTGGAACACTTTGTACAAGAAATAGATTAACACAGCGGACAGGGTCAGAGGACTCTAGGGAAGGTAAGGTAACCAGTGTTGCTTCTGGGAGGGCCCCGTTGTAGGAGGGTGGCCCAGGGCGGAGGCCTTCATCAGGAGTGGGACCAGCTGCTGTTAGGGCATCCAGGGTCTTCGTCGGGAGGCCGGACAGCTACTGTGTCATCTGGGGGCCTCATCAGGAGGCTGGCTACTGCTGGGTCATCTGGGGGACCTCCGTCAGGAGGCTGGTCACTGCTGGGTCATCCAGGGGCCTTCGTCAGGAGGCCGGGTATTGCTGCGTCGTCCAGGAGGGTCTGAGGGGCGGTGTGGTAAGGGCGCCCGTCTCTAGGGGGCCCGAGGGTTAGGGCCTAAGGGCTGGGCCTGAACAGGGAGAGAAGGCGCCACTCTGCTGGCCGGGGCGTCGTCAGGCTGGGAAGGGAGGTTGTGCCCTGGGGTCCTGGGGAATTCTCGGTGGGTCCGGGGGCTGCAGTCGCTCCTCGGCTGTGTCTCCGTCAGGGGTATACTGCAGCGTCCCGTCTTCGAAGAGTCCATCAGGGTCGAGGTCTGCCGGGGATCCAGTTGTAAGGAGTGGACCCCAGGTCTCAGAGGACCTCTCCAAATCTTCTCCAACTGCTGCTGCTCCAGTTGAGTGCTCCTGTGCAGGGAAGGTGTGAGGAAACCCGAGCACCCACAACCAGAGCAGGGCGAACAGGGGAAATCCTCAGGAGGGGAAGGCACTGGGGTAGGGGGCGAGGGGCGGCACATAGCCGTTCCCTCCCCGGCAAGGCTGGTGGCCGTCGCTAGGTCCCCTAGGGTGCAGAGAGCGGAGCGGCAGGTGGCCGTCTCCTCCCTTGTGCGATAGGAGGCCATCACTGAGGGTCCGTGCCCCTGGCTGGCTGTGGGCGTAATGGGACTGGTGGCTGTCGCCTGCCCACGGGTGTGACTAGTGGCCATCATCGGAGAGCCGTGCCCCACAAAGACTACACCCCGAGTGCGGCTGATGGCCGTCACAGGGGTGCAGGTGCGCCTAATGGCCATCACCGAGGTGCGGCTAGTAGCTGTCACCGAGGTGCGGCTAGTGGCTGTCACCGAGGTGCGGCTAGTGGCTGTCATGGAGGTGCGGCTAGTGGCTGTCATGGAGGTGCGGCTAGTGGCTGTCATGGAGGTGCGGCTAGTGGCTGTCACCGAGGTCCTTCTTCCCGGGTGTGCTGCAGGGATAGTGCAGTTGGTGGCTGTCACCTCCTTCCGGACGTGGCTAGTGGCCGTTGACAATGTAGGGAGTCTGCTGCCGGAGGTGTGGGTGGTGGCCGTCGTTCGTCCGGTGGTGCGGCTGCTGGCTGTCACCGATTCTCTCTTCCCTGGAGGGTCAACACGAGAGCGACTGGTGGCCGTCTCTCCCCGTGCATGGCTGGTGGCCGTCTCTCCCCGTGCTGGCTGGTGGCCGTCTCTCCCCGTGCATGGCTGGTGGCCGTTGCCCAGTGTGAGTGAGGGAGGGAAGCAGCGACTGAGCAGCTGGTGGCCGTCTCCTGCTGGCTATCTGGGGCTATAGCAATAGCCCCACACTGAACCTGGCGAGAGCTAGTCCGGCTGAGGTGTAGTGCGCAGTGACTGCTACCTTGGTGTTGAGGCACCTGAGAACGAGAGGGACGTAGGGGATAGGTACATGTGGGCCCTTCTGACCCCGCGCTCACTGCATTTACCCCTCGGTAGCCTTCTCCTAGGGTGCTTGTGTCCAGGTGGGGCGTTTTGGCGGCGTACATTTCACACCTTTACTCTTTAATATTAAAATTATCAGCTCTGGTGGCATTATCTATCCTAATTTAAATGTATACTGTTTGAGTTACTACATATACATTTGTGTGTCATCAATCACAGAAGGTCCTACAATAGGTTCACCGCCAAAATATAAATAAATAAAATGGGTAGATGGATAAATGAATGAATGAATGAATGTATGAATGAATGAATGAATGATGGAAGGAGGGAAGGAAGGAAGGAAGGAAGGAAGGAAGGAAGGAAGGAACGAACGAACGAACGAACGAACGAACGAATGTATGAATAACCTTAACCCTCCTAGTCAACATTTGTGCTCGAACAGGTGTTTTTTTATATGAAAATCTTACGTAGTTTCTCTCAGTACAACTCTCAGTCTGCCTCAATATCTCACTGTATCTCCAAGCCTATTCTCTGCAGTTCTACCTTTCCAATTAGCAGTCGTTCTGGGAAAACCACGCTCTCTCAATGCTCCTCTTTTGCACCATTAGAATGTAAAGAATTAGGCAATGAAGTGCTCACAGAAGAAAGGTATGATGTGAAGGTTTTGTGCGAGACGAAGATGATTTTTTTTTTCCCCCTTGCCTAAAGGGAGATGTGAGAGGTATAATGACATGGGCTAAGATTCATGAACTTTCTTGCGCTTAAGTTATTTATAAAATCGTTTGTGAATACTTTTTTTGTTTTTTACTCATGCGGTTACTATATACTTCGCAATCAAATGATCTCTTGATTTTTGTTTTTTATTTTTTTTTATGTTTTACTCCCTAGCGCTCGTGGCTTGGCTGTGGGAATACAGTGGAAAAGACAATAAAACACAAAACACATAATAATAGAGTGAAATACAATAAAACGATTTTTTTTTTATAATACTGAACTGTCAAGGGGATTTTTTTTTATCGTGAAAACTAGCTAAAAATTTTTCAAGAATACGATTCCAAATAAGCGCACAAAATGAACAGTGTAAAGAGGGAGTTTATTTAATAATAATAATAACAATAATAATAATAACAATAATAATAATAATAACTGGTGGTAGGTGGAGGGCTCACCATCCACGCACTCGATGTAGTGTTGCTCTCGTGTGTCTGCCCTTTCCTCTCCTCCATCCTTCTTTCCTTCCATCCTCTTCTGTCTTTCTTTCCTTCATTCCTTCCTCGTCCTTCTGCCTACGGGTGACTTTACAGTCCCTCTTCTGTCTTTCTTTCCTTCACTCTTTCTTCATCCTTCTGCCTGTGGGTGACTCTACACTGAGTGACAAACCAAATGGTTTCCTGTACACCAGGAAACCATTTACGACGTTGGGTGGTAACCATATAACCAAATTTTGGAGCCTGGTGGTTTAGTGGGTAATTACGGCGCTCACGTAATGCCACTCAGGGATGAGTGAGGCTGGTCACTCATCTTAAATATCAGGATCAACTTGCCTAGACCCGGGCTCCTACGCTCCTCACAGGGTAACGTAAGATTGGATGATCAATGAATGAATGAATGAATGAATGAATATAATAATAATAATAATAATAATAATAATAATAATAATAATAATAATGGTGATGGAAGTAGTGATGGTTGTGATGATGATGGTGATAGCAGTGGTTACCATAGTGGTATTGGTGGTGAGGAGGAGGATGTAGAAGACGACGACAACGATGATGATGATGATGATTATATTAATGGCTACACACAGAAGAAATAGTAAAAGTCGTTTCAGTGGAGTAGTAGTGGTAAATGCAACCCCAGGCTCATCTGAATGTGAACTCGGTGGACTGCAGGCTGGCGCTATCAGCCTTCCATAGTTCACAATCCTTTGGAGGGATAAGGAGGGAAATGAGGGATCTTTGTATTACCAGGCAGCTCCACTCCCGGTTATATCGGTGCCACCACATGAAGGCGTCTCTATCCACCAGCGTCAGAGGGTTTCGGTAAGCTAGGGAAAAAAGACAACGGGTATCGACTGAAGGACATGTACAGTATCAGGAAAGTCAGGAAAGTTGTGCATTACGGTCATATCTTCAGCTCACCATCCCGAGAATTTTTTTTCCGTTTATTACTTCCAGACGATTTTAGCCAACTTAGGAGGCTTCTTATACTGAACAGATTAATAAAACCTATATACAACCCTTCCAGTTACAAAAACCTCTCCGGAACTTAATAAAATCATAGAGATACAGAAAACTATACAGGGATTTCGTCCTCGGGCTGAAGGAGTTAAAAAATGCATATAAACTACAATCGTCCATCGGAATCATCAGAAAATATCAACTAAGAGAGGTGTTCAATAGTGAAACAATTCCGCCTGAGTAATTCACTACCTGACTCGTGGACATGTGCAGATATAACAAAAGGGATGGCAAAGTAATTATAATGAATGGTGAGAGGCTGAATAACTTTCAATTTACTAATGACTTCTTTTCGCCGACTCCAGGAACGAGGTTCAAGAAATTATTATTCTGAACGGGAAGAGATTTTACAAAGGATGCTTGAAGACATAAAAAAAAGGGGGGGAACAAATATGTTTAATGTCAGTTCCTTCCTAGTAAAAATAGATGGTAAAATATGTTGAAGGACAACAGTGTCATTATGAAGAGTAAAATGCCACCGTCTGTAAAACAAGGACTGTATTATTATTATTATTATTATTATTATTATTATTATTATTATTATTATTTTTATTATTATTATTAACGGTGGTTCTGGAGACACTGGAGAAACGTACAGGTATATTTACTTATACAGTATTATACAGTATTTCCATGAATGCACGACAATAAATTGATAGGGATGCAGTATAAGTTAACTGAAGGATCGCGCTCTTTGTATCAGACGGTCAAGAAATATACCGTATATGAACACGGGAAAAAGAGTTTGTGTACAATATATGCATGGATGGAGATGAGGTGAATAGTTGGAATGTAATAATTTCACTCATGTTACAGTATCAGGAGCCCCCAGGCAAACGAGACAATAAACGAATGATATGTTCCACCAGGCTTAATGTTCCGATAAGACCTTCCCATCGACGGATTAGTACGTACTGGTATAAAGGGAATGTAGTATTACATACTGTACATTTCAATGGTATTCAAGCTGTTGATTTAACACATGTTCAAATTCTAATTACATTACTTAGTGTATTTCGTACTAACATTTAGGTTCTTAACGATACCCAAAACTGTTAAACTGTTGCGTTCTACAGTATCTCCTTTCTTGACACACACTCCGTTCCTCTATCCATCATCCAATCCTATATTGCCGTAACAGGAGGGCAGGGTCCCGAGGCTAGGCTTATTACAAACTTAGGGCTCCATAAGGATAAAGACAATGTGCCACCCAACATAACCGTGTTGGATCATGGTCTGTTCCTTCAAAACCAAAGTATCTACCGTTTTCTAAATATTACAATCCTTTATGGCCTAAAAAAAAAAAAAATGAATACGAACAAATATACAATAGTTAACTTATCTTAACCTGGCGGATGCTTTAGTTCTCTCGGAGCATATTTCACGCACGGTCAGCAGTTGCTTTCAGTCCTTCATGTAAGCAACAGATCAACTCTGGAACTGTCTTCCTCAAAGTGTATTTCCCTTTGCCTATAACCTCAAGTCCTTATAACGCAAGGTGTCCAGGCATCTCGAAATGAACCGATATTGAATTGGCCTTACTTCTGTTCACCAGGGAAGAACAGTTATTTTTGTAGGACTCAAGCCTTTGGTCCTTTCTTCTTTGCATAATAACAATGGTAAATAAGTCAATACCAAAGCTCTACAGTACATCCTTCCCACTGCGTTTCTTCGTGACAAGCATCATAGCATCCGTCTCTTATAATAGCTCGGTATTCAAGGCGTACAGAGGCAGTTTAGGCATGTTAAAGTGAAAAGTATAATAAGTAAAATTGTACATTACCCTAAACTCTTTTTACCCTAACTTAGTCTAAACTGCCATCCCTCCATACTGAATGCCGAGTTGTAGCATTAGATAAACACTAGAAATACGATGCTAGTCACGAAAAAGTGCTGTGAAAAGAACGTAGATCCATAGAATTATCTTACTGTGCCACTGAGCTACGTGAAGTTAACATCACTAGGACGAAAATCTGGGCCAAGTTAAGGCAAAAGGAGTATAGTTAGCGCCACCGCTATCACAGCCCACGTCCTAGAACACACGTTTAGTTAGGATAAGCTCCTCTGTAGTCAAAATAATCATGAACTTTACATTACATTACTCAACAATGGGTTTCAAAAGTTAATGTTCACTTCCTCGTTCTCTGTCGTAATGCAGTGAATCCATATTTATGCCCGTAACAGCACACACTTGTATTCAAGCGTCAGCCTATTTTTAACATCAGTATTCAAAATGAAGAAGTGACAATTTTAGGCAAAGTTAGAGCTGAAAATGAGCAAGAACAGAGCTTTACTATAAATTCAGAGAGTATGGTCCCTAGACAGTCCTTTACTATCTGGGAGATTTAATAACGCTAAATTTACTATACAGAACTGGAATGGGATTAGTACTTTACTATCTGGGAGATTTAAAAACGCTAAATTTGTTATACAGAACTGGAGTGGGATTAGTCTTTTACTATCTGGGAGATTTAATAACGCTAAATTTACTACATAGAACTGGAGTGGGATTAATGCTTTACTACCTGGAGATTTAATAAAGCCAAATTTACTTTACAGAATCGGAGTTAGATTCTCAGACATATTTACGATCGATTCCTCGTCGTTAACTTCTATATACATGCTTTTCATAGCAATTCTTCGTGACTAGCATCATATTCTAGCGTCAGTCTATTGTTAACATCAGTGGTCTGGACATGTGGAGAGAATGGAGAATGAAAGACTAAGACGATGTATGTAGGTGAAGTGAAGGGAGGGAGAGGGAGGGGGAGACCGAGGACGAGGTGGAGGGATGGAGTTTAGAGGTATATGAGGGAGGGGGGAGCTTATTGGGCGGAGGGCAGTCAAATGGTGGGTGACACAGCGTTTTGTCTGGCATCCTTTGCGGGAGTAGCGAGTCGGGCTATAGATATTTAAATAGGTAGAACTTCTGTATGTTTTTACTGTAAGAACTAGACGAGGAAAGAATTGGCACTCCATTCCTTGATCTTCCTCCAAAAAACAGTTATAAGCTGCTGTAATTTCCGTGTCGTAAGAGGAAGGTTCGACAGCCTCAGATTTATTCGCGAAGTTAGAACAGAGCAACGAGGAAGATCAGACAGCCGAACAAATGGGAAGATTTGACAGCCTAATATTTATTCATGGAGTTAGAACAGGGCGAAAGAGAAAGATTCGAGAGCCTCGGATTTATTCATAAAATTAGAACAGGGCACAAAGTAAGATTCGACAGCCTCTTAGTCCTACCTGCATATCAATACCCGAGTTACGATGAGGAATTGATCGTCAGTGCGTTTGTGTAGCCCCATCTAGGCTTTGAAGGACAAGGGTACACAGCACGTATACAGCTGCCTGCGTGGTCATGTGCTGGGGCATGTGGTGGCATACAGAATCATATTTTGGGGGGGGGCCTAGGCGGCTTCTTAGCACCTGCCCCTAAGCGACTTATTTTACCATACATAATACACGCTACCGTCCTCTCGTGTATTCATTTCTATCGCTTGAGCAGTGAACAGTTTGCATCATTAACAGATAAGAAGCTACTGATGTCTAATATGCATAACAAATCGCTCAAGAGGAGGTGTTTCGAGGCCTCCTGAGTCACTTATAGAGCCCAGAGTGTAACCATGGCAACGTCAGGGATATACAGTATACAGGGTGGTCCAAATATACCGCCCCACTTACACCCCGCCAGGCGATTTTTCCTGTGTCGTGGGAAGGACTTAGTCAGTGTTAGCGGTATCTACCCTGCATCATTTATCTACCTCCAGTACCTACCCTGCACCATTTATCTACCTCCAGTACCTACCCTGCATCATTTATCTACCTCCAGTACCTACCCTGCATCATTTATCTACCTCCA
>JAGKTI010016239.1:0-19626 GCA_018397915.1 Birgus latro
AAGGTGAAAGGGAGAGAGATTGTCCAGGTGCTTGAGGGTGCAAAAGTGGATGTATGTGGATTAGCTTTAGCTAAATGAAGTGGTGAGAATGTGAAAGAAAGGGAGTACGGATGGGATACATGCACGGGAGTTGGTTAGAATGAGAGGGGAAAGGAAGCAGTGTTTATTGTTGTGTGCAAGAGATGGAAGCAGAATATAAGAGATTATGGATCAGTTGGCTCAAGGATTATTTGGATGATATTGAAAGTTGGACTACAAAGTGACTGTGTGTGTGTGTGTATGCGCCAACGAAAGATCGTGCAGGGAGAGTGAAAGAAGAGTTCTGGACAAATATGGAATCGTGCATGGAAAAGTTTGAAAGGAATGAGAGAATGTTTTTGATTGGAGATATGACTGGAAAAGCAGGGAACGTGCTTGTGGATGGAGTAGGTGGTGAGTGGGGTGTGCCTGCAGATGTGAATGAGAATGGCAGTGCTCCAGTGGACATTTGTGCCGGGAGAGGGTTGGTGATAGCCAATGCCCCTTCATACACAAAATGACCCACAGTTATATGTGGCAAGTGACGAGAAGAGTGGGAGGTGAACTGGATGAAATGATTGATTATGTGTGTGTGTGGATGAGAGAATGAGGTGTGTAATGGATGCAAGAGCATATACTGTAGAGGTTGGGGGAGTGGATTTTCTGACCACCACTTGGTGGTGGTGAAATTCAATGTTCAAATAAAATGGAAGAATAAAAGAAGGGAAGGACAGGATGAAGTAGTTCATACAAGGAGGGTAGCAAAGGTTACAAGAGGATGGGAAAAATGACAGAACATATGAGAAGTGGAGGAGCAATTGGGTAAATATGATTTGGAGCTGACGTGGAAGGTGTGTGTGTAAGATACTCACCAAAGAAATCCGTGCAGCATGTGAGGTGGTGTGTGGGGTGAAGAGAAGACAAAAGGGAGTGCATGGAACAGCATGGTGGAATGAAGAGGTAAGACAGGTTGTGGCACAAAAGAAGAAAGCATATAGCGATTGAATGAGAAACAGAGGTATGGAGGAAGTTGAGAGACGGAAGAGAGAGTTATATGCAGAGAGGAAGAGAAGGGTTAAAAGATTAGTAAGACAGTAAGAAAAGAGTGGATGAAGAATTTGAAAGGAATTTGAGTGTAAAGTGCAGGGAATGTAAGAAAATGTTCTGGAAAGAGGTAAAGAATGTCAGACAGGGTCTTCAAGAAGTTAGTCGGGGAGTGAAAGATAACAATGGTAGATTACTAGTGGAGAACGGAGAAGAAGCGAGCATATGGAGAGAACACTTTAAGGAATTTGAACAGAGAGAATGAAGCAATGCGAGTGTAAGTGGCTGGAGAATGGCTGAGAGGAGGAGGGATGTGAGAAGAGAGGCAGAAATCAGTAAGACAGATGTGGAAGCAAAGGGGAAAGTCAAAATGGGGAGAGCCCCAGTTGGAGTTTGTGGCGAAATGTTGAAGCATGGGGGAGAGATAGTAGTAGAATGGATGTGGAAGATGTGCGGATTGGCCTGGGAGGAAGGTAAAGTCCTGGAGGATTAAATCTCAGGTATAATTAATCCCCTGAAAAAAGGAAAAGGGGAAAAAGAAGTGTGTATTAATGATAGGGGCATTTGACTTCTTAATGTAATAAGAAAAGTATATGGTAAGATACTTATTGACAGAGTTAGGCAGAAAACAGAGGGATTAGTTGGAGAGGAACAGGGAAGTTTTAGGAAGGGAAGAGGTTGTGTAGATCAGATATTCATTCTCATGTCTTTTGTAGAAATGTTTCCAGAGGGGGGGGGAAAGAAGTTGCATGCGTCCTTCATGGATCTGGAGAAAGCATATGACAGGGTGGATAGACAAGGATTGTTGAAAGTATTAAGAATATATGGAGTAAATGGGAAAATATTGAATGCCGTGAAGAGTATGTATGAGGCTGCAGTGCGCGTAGACAGTGAACTGATTGAATTTTTCTATGTGGAGGTTGGGTTGAAACAGGGATGTGTCATGTCTCCATGGTTGTTTAGTCTGTATATGGATGGGGTTAAAAAAGAGATACAATGTAGGGCAATGGATGTTGGAGCGGCCCTAAAGCAAGAGGGCAGGGTGTGAAAACTCCCTGTACTGTTGTTTGCAGATGTTGTGTTGTTAAGTCAAGATGAAGGGGAGCTGCAAGGCTTGGTGAATAAGTTTGGGAGAGTGTAGGAAACGGAATCTAAAGGTGATTATAGGGAAAAGCAAAGTTACGGACTTCGAGAGAAATGAAGTAACTGAATGTACAATAAGGTTCGTTGAGGAGGAAGTGGTATATGTGAATGCGTTTAAGTACTTGGGTAATGTGATGAGTACGGATGGAAGATTAGAGGATGAAGTGCTTGCAAGATACAACAAGGAATAAAGGTTGCTGGTTCTTTGAAAGCAATAATAAAAAAAACAGGGAAGTGAGCATGGAAGTGAAAAAGTTAGCCAACTGCATGATAGTACTGTGATATCAACTCTATCGTATGGAAGTGAAGCTTGGGCCTTGTTGGAGGGACGCAAGTCAATAGTGAGAGCAGTGGAAACGAGTTGTTTGAGAGGAGCATGTGGAGTCACATGGAAGAACAGACTGGCAAATGAGGAAGTGAAAGAGCATTGTGGTGTGGATGCAGATGTGACAGGAAGCGTTAGGAGAAACACATTGAGGTGATTTGGCCACATGGAGAGGATAGAGATTGAGACACTGGTGAGGAGAGTGTAGGCTATGTGAGTGAGGTGGAGGGGGCGAGAGGGAGGGGGAGGCCAAGGATAAGATGGAGGGATGGAGTAGAGAGGTATATGAGAGATGAGGATGTGAGCTGGGAGCAGGGCAGTGAAATGGCGAGAGACAGGGCGACATGGAGGCAATTTGTTTGTGGCCACCCCTTAAGGGATTACGCCGTCTGGCATAGATAGATAGATATAGTCAATCAACGAGTAACACATTATGGATGGGTCAAAAACTGTAGTACTCAAACACGCATTACTCAAACAATATGTCTGCATGTAGAACTTTACAATATTGTCTGACGACTTTCCAACACTCTCACTTTCACCCCACCTTACCACCCAACCACACATAAATTACCCCCTACTTATACCGACCATCAGGCAAAACACTGAAGGAGGTATAACTATTGTAATTAAGAACATGAATGGTATTAAAATAGCACTAGCAGAAACAAAAGTTCCTGTATGCTGGGTGCGTGTGTGGTGTTGATGCGTAGCTCCGTGGCGCTCTCCCCCCGTCCCCCACCTCCAGTGTTGCCTTTGTCATTGTTGAGATGTTGCTGTTCTTGCACTTTCTTCTTCAGCATCTAAGTCGAATCCTTCAGTGGTGTGCTGTTCCTGCACTTTCTTCTTCAACATCTAAGTCGAATCCTTCAGTGGTGTGCTGTTCCTACACTTTCTTCTTCAACATCTAAGTCGAATCCTTCAGTGTTGCGCTGTTCCTACACTTTCTTCTTCAACATCTAAGTCGAATCCTTCAGTGGTGTGCTGTTCCTGCACTTTCTTCTTCAACATCTAAGTCGAATCCTTCAGTGCTGCTTTCATTCACGTCATGCCTTTTCTCCATTTCTACCTGTCTCTTTCCCTGCTCTAATTCCATTACTATTTTATATTTCTGGGCATACGTGAAGATGCGGTTTTCTGGGTGGTTGGGGCTGAGCACGTAGCATGACTAAGAGTCAGTGTCCTCGCTCGACATTCAGACACACTCACACACAAAGAAAAAAATGCTGCATAGCGCAGATAGAACTTGGTGAGTCGCGTGAAAGGGCTGAGTATGCAGGTATGTGCCCAGGACATGTACCCGATGTCGGCTAATTATGGCGAGAGTGGCCGGTGACGTTACTGCGCGTGCCTTTCTGTTTGCGTCACAAGATCAACTGACACTTCCCGTGTAAGCTCGAGAATATGGTCTACAAAATGTGCCACAAATTGAATATTTCTCTTGTTAGAAACCATTGAGTCAATGGAAATAAATGTACGTGGTTGACACCTCACCCAGTCTTTCTTTATAGTACTTTTCCACTATTGACTATCATTTAAAAAAAGACTTGCCCCCCAAAAGATAATAGAACTGTGACTGTACTGTACTAGGTAGCGCTACATTTGTATAACTGACCTTAGTGCATCCGTCTACTTGCTGGCTTCCATAAGTCTTGACGGTTCATATAATCTGCCCCCTCATGAGACTGTTCCTCGCTGCTGATTCGCCTAAGCCAAGTTCACGTCCAATGTCTGAGTTCCTTTTACCCTGCTTGCTCAACTATATAACCTTCATTTTCAGCTCCAAAGTGATCCTCTTATTCTTGGAATGGTGGGCCCATGCCGTAACAGGTGAGCAAGAATGGGTCTTGTACATTACTAACAACACCACAATATGCGAGTGCAGTGCTGGCAGACACAGGTTGAGAGTCTTGAAACTTGAATTGAGAGATAACGTGAGGGAGGGAAAGGGCAGGAAACCTACCAGCCATCTGGTGGTCGCTTCGGATACTACTATTTTGACGGGAACACCGGTTTTCCCTTGCATTCAGACGACGGATTCGCATTTTAGGAACACATTTTGTATATTCCCCCCTCCCCCCCGAGTCAAATACGCATATTATGTGTTTCGCATACTGAGATCCCGCATATTGCAAGACCCTTATTGTAGTAAGTCCACATGGTTCATGACTAGTTAGTTCATAAGAGAATGTTTTTAAGTGTACTACTTTCAAATGACCTTCAACCACTGTTTCCCTTAAACAAATGCTTCCTGTAGCTATAAAAAAAAAAAAATGCTGTTCTCATAACAGTGATATGAATGTACAGAGAGCGCCAATAGTCGTGTCGTGAAACTTAGTGAGAACATAAGGATGCCAGTAATCTGGTGTATGGATTATTTTTTCCCTTCATTTCTGTTATTAAATGAAATATATTCTGTCATCTGGTAGGGCTTTCATAGTGTTTCACGAGTTACATTTAATCTTCAGACAAAACCGCGACACTGCTATTGGCACTCATTGTACAGAAATATTTTACATACTATTATTTTGTATAATAGTTCAAAAAATGTCCTAGTGCTACATATTATTGTTAACATCCCATCTATTATTTGTCTGTATTTTAGTGTTTTGAGGTAAAAGATTGGAATATGCATGAGAATTTGATAAATATTATGTAAACTTTGTCTAAAGAGCACAGAAGAGTGGCTGCGCATGATAGGGATGACTGGAGAGAAACTGTGAATGTATAAATGGTGATGCGGCCCCGAGGGCATATTCTCCCGCATTTGATCTGATCAGCTGATCAGGTTAGGTGCGGGTAAGGGGATGGGTCCATTATGATGTGGCAGGGGTAAACCAGCTCTACTGTCGGGCCCTGTTGAGGATGTCGCTGACTGCACTGCGCTGTTGAACCTCATGCGGTGTGGCGCGGTGAGGATCTGTCCCTTCTCCCCTTGGGTGTAAGATACGAATAAATGTGTATGTGTCGATGAGTACACCGGGAATGTGTCGTCCTGTCTCGGCTACCCTCTTTTCTTTGGGGGAAGCAGCCTAGATGTATAGATATATAGATTTTATGCAGATTTAGTAAAATGTATGGGAATGGTTTTATGGTAAAATGATTTACATTGTACAGTATAAAGCAGGAAATGTATGATGAAATATTCATGTAACTGTGAACAGTTAGGAGTGTTCTGGGTATGTAAGTTATTTCATAATTCAAAGGAGGAAGAAGATTCTTTCATCGTAAAGGAATTTTGTGCACTGACGATCAACACGAAACGTATATCATCCATATAGTCCAAGAGAGAAATTGTGAAATGAATTATCATCCTTTTACGCATAGGCTAAAGATTTCTCCGTGGTCAGGTAAGTATGAAGCCATTCAGAAAAGTTGCTGTGGTACAACGCAGTTCAAAGATCTTAAAATAATCGGTAACTCTACTGAATTTTGGCAGACGCCTGATTAATACTACCTTAAAGGAGGTAGGTGGATATGACCGATTTGTCTGTCTTTGTCTATATCTGTTTCTGTATGTATTTATGAATATACCAGTCTCTCTCTCTATATATATGTATGTATGTATGTATGTATATGTATATTCTATAAACAATAACCTTAAATCCTTTATCACGATAGGAGTAGGGTATGGTGCTACAAAACCTTGGCTATATTTGTTGTCACTGATCAGTAAAGACATCGCATAGGACTCGTGTATTACTTATGAAACTGCTAAGTTGCCAGTGTTTACCAGATTAAACAGCTAATGTGTTGCATGAACAGTGGGCTACAGATATTTTAGGTTTTCGAGGGGTACCATGATCTCAAAAGGAGGAAATCTTAACATTAGCAAAAATTCAGTCGTGGGGAACCCACTACGTCAGGCCTATTCAACTGGCTGCCTGCGGTCCAAATCCGGCCCTTGAGTCGTTTTTGCTTGGCCCTTTGACCGACTCAGAAGAATGAAAATGAACAGAAAAACCAACACAACACATAAAGTTCTGCGTGTTTCTTTTTACTCATGTATTTAGCAGAAAATGTAAACGCAATTTAATTTTGTCTCTTATTATGTATACGTGTTAGAGGGAAAAATGGAAGTAGAATAACGTATGGCCCTTTTGTTAATCTCAGTTTCATAATTCGGCCCGACTCTTAGAGTAGTTGAATAGCCCTACAGTACGTCAATATGGCCAGTGTTGTTGAGCCGTATTCTCGTTCACCTTCATTAATGATTTAACTAGCTTATTAGAGCTTAATATTTTCCTACATGTGATCCTTATTCTCTTAATATCGACACTGCAAGAGAAACATTCAGCTTCACAAAAATATTTGAATCTGCACTGTGGAAAATGAATCAATGAAGAAAAGGTGTTACGGGGCGTCCTAGGGTAACGAGAATAGTTCTTATTATCTTTTGGAAATGTTAAGAAATCTAGTCAATGAGAATGCGCCTCACTGCATTAGGTGGTTGTGATTCGTGATGAAAGGGACCTGCTAACACCATTGTGGAGCAGCAAGCTATGTCGAGCCTACCTCTTCCTGCTCATCGATCCACAACATCTGCTGTCATTCGCTGACAAACACCTCAAGGCCTGGGATTACTATGGCAAGTAAGTGGACGTAACTTGATTAAACTTTACAGTAGCTCTGATTAACAATTTGCGCCGAAGCTAATGTATAATCTCGTGGTTCTGTTATTTGTACTGTATTTGTGCTGCTGTAATTGGACTGTAAGGATGTAAATCAATATCTTCATTTTCGTACTGAGTTATTCTTATACATATAGCTTAATAAATTAAGAGCATATGTTTTAGGGAATGTCCATGCTGCATTTGAGACCAGAAAAAAAAGCTAATTAATAATGTTAAAAATCCAGCAGTTAAAAAAATATATATATTACCATTGGTTCAGTCACGTGTAAGGGAAAACAGAAGACTCACAAGACCCCAACGTTACCATAAAAGCGAAGCTGGGGACGATCATCGTCGTGTGAGCGATTTATTGATGAGACATCTTTGTTTACAAACGTTCCGGCCGAGAGATTCGTTGGCTAACATAATATTCCATATTTCTAACTATATTTATGTTCATTTCGGCATCCTATTAAAAAAAATAATTATTACTAAGGAACCTCATTATTGACTTTCGGAGGAGACTTGAGATAATTTACCTGAACATGGAATTTGGTTTAGAGACGATGTTTTTATGTATCTGGCCATTTACTGAAAATTTACGACTAATTTCTCTCAGTGCTTAGAATCGCAACAGGGCATTTACTTGTTTGTGTAATCACATTGCTGTTTTAATTTAGCATTAATAACTCCGTGGATTCATAGAGCAGGTAAATATTAAGCTGATGACTGCAGGAGAATTAGCACTGTGTTAAAAATCAGTGTGTCGGTTGACACACCGTATAAGAATGGCGTCAACGTGCCATTATATTTGTTAAAGCTTAGGCCTCACCAAATATAATCCTTCGTAACTTCCAAACACAAAGGTATTCATTTTTTTTTAGGTTCATAGTTTTAATCCTCGTGATTATCTGTACCTAATGCATCCACTTTTCTCCACATATAGATTTCTCCATATGTTTGTTGCTTTTTCTTGTTCTGGCTTAGACCACTCTAACTTTGAAAATGGAAAGCCGTTCACCTTGTTTTTTTTGCAGTGTGGTTTCATTTTCCACTGGGTCGGAATCACAATAGATACTGCCTTATAGGAATCAAAGATAACAGGTAAGGAACAGGGCCAACTTTTACAGTTTTGGTCCGATACAGATAAAACTTGGTAGAAGGATAAAAGGTGAAGAAAGGGTTCAGTGTTTCAATTGCTGTTGGCCGAAATTTAAGGCCACAAGACAGAGTCAGACTATCGATTCTTAACTCAAAATGTTGTCATTCAGTTTGTATTAAACTTAATGGAACGGTCTATGGTCAGCCATACATTACAATGTTCAGGTATGAAAACAATATGAATAAGGTCAGGTTCACATACCAAAGTTAGCTTCAACACTTTTAATCAAATATGAACTATACCTTTTTGGTGGGGTTCTCGGTTACGCAAGGATGAAGTATTTGAAATTTGAGAGCAGTGGGTCAAAGGTCAAGGTTACAGAGTTAGGTCAAAACTTCAATCATTGACCGATGGCAAGGCGTGAATGTTGCACTCTCCCAATGCTCCTTGTTTTCTGCCTTTTTTTTTTTTTTACATCAAAGAATTTTCTAAATGGAGAGGGTTAGTCAGAGTATTCATGACTCACTTCACTACTGCGACGTTCTTAAGATGACAAACTTACAGAAACCCTGGGAGTTTTCTTGGAAGAGGCTTTTAAAAATCAGTAAAACAATTAAAAAAAAATATTAAATGTATGAAGATGTAGGGGAAGGTGTTGTGCCAAAAGCCATTGGAATAAGATCGCGGCAGTAAAACGATACGGAACTCTTCCTGGATTTTTTTTTACTCCTGTATGTGCCATTATAGTGTAGCATAAGTGCACCCCAAAATGCCATGACAATGGTATAACTATTAACCAACAGTTTAGTACACAAAAACATGCCATGAAAATGGATGGGATTAAATGTTTCACTTCCTCGATCTTGTTCGTATGGTTACTGACACACCGCCGTCCTTATATCTTGGCACATTGTATCAGACGTTTATTTACTTGTATTAACATTCAGAACATCTTGATACGATACAGGCGGTCTGAATTTTCATTAGTTTTTTTTTTTTTTATACTTCACTTAGTTTAACAGATCACAATTACTAGGACAGTACAAGAAAAGGCACAACAAATCACAAGTGCCTCTTCACTGGGGAGAAACATGGAAAAGAAAGTGCGACAGAAAGACTTGAACGTGACAAAATCAAAGCTAAAAACTAGACAGGCGTTCTGTGGAAAATTCGTGTATTCTTTCCTGACTCGATCTTATTCCTATGATTTAAGGCACACCGCCTTTCCTAGATCTTCGTGCAAGTTAGGAAATATTTCTGTGCATAAATTAATATTCAGCACATCTTGATAAGATGGATGTAGTCTGTATTTTCTTTGGTTGTGTTTATTTTATTTAACTTCATTTTATTTAAGACAACACACTTCATTACCGAGGGAAACAGAACAGATCACAAGTGCTTCCTCACAGCTGAGAAACGGCAGAAGGGAAAGTATAGCAAATGGTTAGAACCTAATGGAATCAAAGCGAAAGCCTTGACAAACGTACAATAGAAGATTCATGCAACACTCAGCCCATCCAAATAACCATGCAGTACTATGTACTGCGCTTAGGCAAGCATTTCCGCAACTACACACTGACATTCATAAAACACTTGCTGAACTGGGTTATCGAATATGAAATAACGAGAATGCCTGCCCAACCAATCTTGCTGCAGCCCTGGTTCATCAAGAAGCAACATAACGACCAGGAAACGCATCATGCATAGGATTATTTTATAGGCCCATGTGTATGTAGCCCGGAAATCATGAGTAAAGTGTACTAGCGTGTTAATAAAACTAGATTGCAGGTAGTGTTTCTCTGATAATTTATGTTTCACAAAAAGCTTAATTACCTAGTATTTTCCAAATATTGCCTCAGAATGCGTGAGCCAAGAGCTGTGCATAGAAAATATTATAATTTATATAGGCAGAAATGAAAACTTTATCTGGCATGAAAAACCGCGAATACAGAGCAAGGGCAAGTTAGGAATTATACAGAAGAGCTTTTATATGAGAAAATACTGGTAGGAGTAATTTAATCACAGTACTAAACTTAAATCCAGTTAGTAATAGGAATATTCATCTAGTATTTACAGGCATACAAGCAGTGATAACTGAGAGTTTCAAGAAATTGTCTGAATGGAAGGCAGTTCGATCTTAGGATGGGGAAAGGAAGTGTGATAAAATTCAATTCCGTACAATCGATTTACTGATCTTCCACATACCACACCGACATGTAAAAAGATCCTCACAAACACAAGTGCATCATTACTGAATTAGACTGCCCTTTGTATGGACTGGGTGTTAATAATGCTGACATGTGAAGGTATTTGGCATGTAGGAAGACTGTTAAATCATAGTGAATGAACTGTTAAGCGAAGGCCTGGAGTTAGACTCTTAATTCTTTTACAAATAAAGTATCGTATATTCTTTAAAACATCTGAACAAATTTAACCTCGCTCTTTGAAGTTCATATTCAACCACAGTGTACTGTGTTTTCCGCATCATTATGCGGTGAATATCAAGCAGACGAAAAGAGTTTTTTTTTTTCTTCAAATTCTGACGTAAATTTCCTTATTTTCTGGGATCTGCTCATTATCGAATGACCCCATCTTTAGATGAGTATAAGGGTATAGATAATGATGAAGATAATGATAATTTCTTTGGTGTTATAATAATAGAGCGGTGTTGGAAGGCAAATGGAACAACCTGATCCCTTTGCCGACACCTTGGTTTTTCTATAGAATGTTCCTACCAGTTTTTATTTAAAAATGAAAACAAAAAGCGACAAACGATGGGGCAGGCACGTTTATGTTCCGTAGACCATTTCAGCACCGTTAGGTATTAGTTTTCTCTTTCCAGAATGCCCATTACTTTTTATTAGCAACTATAAGCAAACAGGATCTGTTGATTTGGGGGAAGGGTTCAAACTGATTTTTTGAGAATTTCCTTGGTGAGGGGTACTAGAATTAAGAGTATATGAATTGCTCCAAGAATAAAAAAGAAAATATGTAAGACCATGTTATCTTTGAAATTAATGACTAATATTAAAAAGAGAAACACTTCCCAAACTCAAGCAAAATGATGCAAATTTTTGGCTTACATTGAAATGAAAACCAACTGTAGCTACAGTGATTTATTCTTTCATTAAAAACATTCTCAAATCAAAGGAAAAACACTATCAGCAATAGCTTTAAAGACTCAACTGTTTTTAATTGATGGTGCCAGTTTCATTCGGTCCTGCTTTAATTCATATCAGGACATCGATCGCCTGGCTTCTTGGCTTAAAATGAAGCCTTTTCACTTTTCAGAATTAAATACTTTGCTTGCTGCTTCTGTGACTTGCTTAACACATCGTTCTTTTTCTTGAGCATGACATGACCAATGAGGCGCTTGCATTGCCCCGGCGGTAAATTTCACTTTAGTTATTGTAAGCCGAACGGTTAAAGGTGGTTCATTTACTCCATCAGACCAATCAATCAGATCTAAGAGTGAGGGCGCCTCTAGTCTGATGGAAGTCTTCCTGACACGGACAGAAATATCCCAGAGTTGAGTGTCTTCATCTCCATTGCCTTTCTCAATAGCCCTTTGGACACCCTGTCGTCTCTCCTCACGATCATCAGAGATCAGTTCATGAATTATCATGTCACTAAAAGCACTAAAGGCAAACCATCCTGAACGCTATACAGTACGAATGACAATATCCACCACAGCCTTTCTCTGATGTTTTAGCTGCTGCAGTTGAAATAATGTAGCGAAGGCCCTGAATCAAGGAGCGTTTCATTTCAGCAAGGATAGTAAACTCCCACAATGCACTCCACTGTCAATCACAGATTATTCAGATGTTTTCCTTTAAGGCCCTGTTTTGATACTCATAACAGGCAGTCTGTTGCTGTTGTCAAACATCTTGAGTGATTTACAGGGCCAGTTTCAAGAATAGCCAGGTCTGCTGGTAGATAGGTTGTTTTCATTGCCTGTGTAATCTTGTAACCAAAGTCTCAGTAAGTGGAGAGATAGTGTACTTAAATGCTTCATTGCTTAGATATATAGGTCATCCCATGTGTATCTTCGTAAATGAAAGAATGCCTTCTTGCTCTGTGGCCGAGTCACGCATCTTCCCTTAAGTGCCAGTCCACTTATTTGACAGTGTTTTGCCATCCAGTGCTGTTACCGAGTGTCACTGATGCAACTTATTGGTGTGGAAAACACAAACCAACCAGTTCTGCTCACGATCAAGCTATCTCCTCTACCGAAGGCTTAGTGCGCCACTACCACCCAGTGTTGGCATTTGTGGGGCCACCACACTTGGACTGAAGACTCTTGTCAGTGCAACATTCTCTCATGAATTCTATGAGATTGTGTGCGACAATTTTAGCATGTTTCCCTGTCTTCGACGGTTTCTCAGGCGTAAAGTGGACGGGATACTGTCCGCCTGACTCATTGCAGACAGTATAAGGCTCCTCTTTGTCCATCACTGGAAACTGCTTATCTGTCCTCTGCATTGAGCATCACCTTTGTGTGTCAAGGCAGCCATCTAAAGAGATACAATTAGTCCTTCCTTGTAACAGTCATCAAACGTCTGGTCTAGTGCCATCTTAAGTTTTTCCTATGCCCTATTTGCTTTGTTGTGGTCAGCGATAAGCCTCTTATCTCGTTAACGATCTACTATACGTCCTTCAATGTAGACGTACCAATAACAACTGTAGGACGAAGGCCAACACCCTGCCTGATATTCTGCAGGGCAACATAAAGTATACCTTTATAAAGTGTTGTACTCCAATACTTGACTGATGGAAATGCTTTGGGTTTCATACAGAGACTCATATGGAATAGCATGCACATCATGGTCTTACTCATCTCCAAGAAACCCTAATGTTTCAGATGTTTTCATAGATTGTTTCTCATTTATATTAGCTTTAGGTTTACCTTTTTCTTCTTGACTTACCTATAATGTTGAGGAGGATCTGTAAGTCCCATCTGATGAAGTCCAGTGTTGGCAGCTATGACTGTTTGTCCTTTAATGAAAGCAACTTCTTTCAAAGGAATCCTTCACACTTTAGGACACTGAGAGTTGATGTAAGCTTCTTATTAGCAATCATGAGAGAACCTGTAGTTAAAGCAGACAACGATTTCATATTTGCATAAAAGATTGTCGAAGAGCTTGTCAAGGTTTGCAATAAAAGTGTCCTTGATTTTCAGTTTTCTTCAGCCAAAGGATATGTTTTTAGCCTGTCCCCAGCCCTCTTGTATCATGTTCAGTATGGAGAATCGTGAATTACGGTAATAGGAGGAGGCTGGAGCAAACCATTTGCTCTTTTTCCATGTTCGTTTTTCAATCACAGCTGGATAAATGTCGATTGCAAGATTGGCTGCTGGGTTGTTTCTCATACCTACACTGATCTGTTCTCCATTTTTGAAGTCCATATCATAGAACATCAAGTACTGTTGGGAGTTTATGTGGCAGAAGCCTGCTGCCGGTTCCCAGCAGATTGCCCGTATGTGTAAAGGCTGACTGTGTAGTCCGCTTTTTTTTTTTTTTTTTACACCGAGTCCTATAATGGAGAAATCAGTATTAACTTATGTTCTGAACTTTATTAGTTGTAAGACAGCGCTTGAGTATCAGTATTGTTTCCTGTGAACATTGAGTAGTGTCAAATTGTGTTTGATCAGGGATTTGTTAATGACTGCATTAGTAAGTCGATACACATACTTGGTACTTTTACAAGGATTTTCTAACCTGTCAAACATACCAAAGAATGTTCACGCACTTTAAGGAATGCTTTTCAACATCCTAAAGTTCTCAAATGTGTGATTTTAAGAGATAGACTTGTATGATTTTACATTTCTAGGAAATATTTGTCCATAAGAAGTTCAACAAATACCAGAAATACCAACAACAATTCACCAAGGAAAACTAAATGGGACTGAAATATCATAACTTGTTTTGAAAATTAGTATATCAAAAAGTGGAGAGGTATATGAGAGAGGGGAGTGTGAGTTGGGAGCGTGGTAGTGAAATGGCAGGGGACAGAGTGACATGGAGGCGATTTGTTTGTGGCCACCCCGTTCGGGATTGAGGCGTCTGGCAATAGATAGATAGATAGAAAAAGCAAGTTTTTTAACAGCCAATGGCTTTCATATCAGCAAGGTAAAAAATCTGGCACACCGAATAACATTACCTAACCTAACCTTCCTGAATCTAACTTAACACTGAAAGAGTGAACACAGCAAGACATGACCCATCTTGAACCAGAACAAAAAAATAAAATTGGCCATATCGACTGCTTAGAATATTTACACGAAACGTAGAAAGAGGGGGGAGGGGAATAGTGAACAGAAATTCACAGTTTTCATTTCGACTGTGTGGTTGACTAATATCCGTCTTGTGCCCCCAGGTATATCATTGTTGGGCTCAGTGTTGCAGACCTGAAAGCTCTTTCTAACACAACGAAGGGAAGGAAGACACAGCACATAGTCGGTCTTGTCAAGGTACTGTACTATGTGAGATTAAACTTAGGTTCTACAGTAAGTATATTGATACTTAAACTTATATTAACAGCCGTTGATACATGTAGTCCTTGACTTATGTTGTTCCGATCTGCAAAGTTGCACCAGTGCGAACAAAGTTTTACAATAGCTACTATTAATGATCCATAGCTACAACATGTAGTAGTTCATTTCAAAAAATTTTATTGAAATGCTTAAAAAAATAATAAGAATGAACACGAAATGCTGAGAAGCTGTGCTCCTGAGCTGTTGATGCATAGTGTCGCTCGGTATGCCTCTGCCAAGCCTTGCACAGACTCGCCATCTAACCTCCATGACAGGGTTCATTGTGGGTTAACATGAGACTAAAGATGAGCTAAGTCGATCCCATATGACATTGATCTTTGACCCCTTGACCTTGCTGATCTAATCAGTTCATCGTCCCGTCATACTGTGTCACTGACAAACGTTTGGTTGAAATCCTTAGAGGGGTTCAGGAGATAACGCGCCCAAACCCATATAGCCTGACCTTGACCTCTGACCGCTTGACCTTGCCGACCAAATCAGTTCACCGACCCTTCATAATGTACCTTTGAAAAAAGTTTAGTTGAAATCCATCGAGGGGATCTGGAGATATAGCACCCACACCCATTTGACCTTGGCTTTTCACCCCTTGGTCTTGCTGACCTAATCAGCTCATATTTGGTTGAAATCTGTGGAGAGATTCAGAAGATATTGCGCCCACACCCATATAACAATGACCTTGGACCCCTTGACCTTCCCGACCTAACCGGTTGATCGTCCCTTCATATTGTATCTCTGACAAAAGTTTGGTTGAAATCCGTCAACAGGTTCACACACGCACGGACGAACAGATCAATCACATAATGCTTCCTCCACCATAGATGGACGGAAATATAACAAGAGTAAATCATTCATCTTGTGTACAAATGAAACAAAGTGGAATACTCAATAATCCTCCATTTATGTATAGTGATAAGCTAAGGCATTTTTTTCCAACTAATAGTCGTGCAGTAAAGCTACTGCCTTCCTCTTGGTCATGCATTAAATATAAACGCACATATTAATGCATTATGAGTGTATGTATATACTGTACATTTATACTACAGCTTCACAGGGGATTAATCAAATACGGTGTTTACACTGGATTTCTTAATTTCATAAAACAGCTTCACATGGCCATCAGCTAAGAGTTTAAGTAAATTTTTATGTGGCATATTGAGAGCCTTAGTAAACAGACTGGCGTCAAGCTTATCCCTTTACCTTTGAAACATGTTCTTTGATCAAATTTTTGCGAGTACAATGTTCACCCAAGGCAATGCTACTAATTTACGAGAAAAGTTTTCACTTTCGCTCTCACTACAAGCACTTTTGTGCTTATCATATTTATAACAGAAAATGATAATACTAGCAGTGATTTTAATGAAGTTATGAGCTCCAGTGGTCAGTCAACATGAGCACACACACCCTAAACACGCGTTTAGATTTGTATAAAAGCAAAATGATTTTTCGCCCATAAATTATAAAAAGAATAAAATGTATTTTTACGTTAATTTTTATAGACATTAGGAGGAGACGAGTGTTAGGTTAAGAGGTCTAACGGAAATGGGGCACGACCTGCACTGTATTTAGTTGGGGGGAAGGTTCTGATATTCAGTGAGAACAGTAGTAAGAAAATGAATGGTTGTTGGATATAATGAATACATATATTTTAAATTAGCTCACAGCGAGATGGATGAAACGTTTTGGGAGGAGGGGTTCATCTTGGAGACTGATAATCAGTGCCTGCAAGAGTAAGTTTGACTGACGATCAGATTCAACTTTCATACATGCATCAGCAACAACGTGTAATCGTAAGTTGGGAACTGCCTGTAAAGGTTAATGATATGTATTCGGATTTCTATTTAGTTAATGCCGATGAACCACAAGGATCAGTTTTCAGTCTTAACTCCAACTCTGTTCCAGATTCGTGTCAATACTCTAGTGTTTGTCACCTGTAATCCCGTTCACTCATATGCAATGACACAACGCTTCACAGTTCCTGTCCACGTAACCACCATTTACACTGTATGATATCTTTAACCCCAAACTCAGCAAAGCAATCTCCTTAAAACAAGACTTATACAAGATCACTTAATGGGGCTAAGATGATACATTCCCTTTTAATGCTAGGAAAATCAGTCTATTCAGTTTGCTAATAGATTCTGCCTGATTCCTTTATTATTTTTAGTGCAACCAACATTCCGAAATCTAACAGCATTGGTAAACTTGTTTTTTTTTGTTCGCGTGGATTTCCATCTTTTATAGCTGATATTGATTCATTCATTAATTCATGTATTTTTGCTGCTCTTCGTTTTGTTTGTTCTTTGACGCACATTGATTTTGTATGCAGGTAAAGTTTTTTCGGCTCCATATGACCCAGTTGTTGTGGCGCCAAGATATTATTAAGTAATGTGTAACAGTACTCTGCTGGACCTCTCACGTTAGACCACTTGCTAAAATCGCCTCAACGAAACCTGGATTAATATTATACAGGGTCCATATATTCTTCATTGACGAGTAGTTAAGATGTGATTTACAAGAATCATGTGCGCTCTCGGCTCGATTAATTCTCACCATTGTGGAGTTGATGTGGAGAGGTTGGAATATAACAACTGGACAAAAATCAGAACATGGCAAAAACAATTCTAACACAGCATTTACAAATTAACTACCTCCCCTACAAGTACGGAATGTTGCCTATGCACATTTTAAATTTCCAGGTGACTTTGCATCCATTGATCCAGTCCTACACGCTAGAGACCTTATAACGCGACAATGCTGCTGGCTTCTGTTTGGCTGAGGGATTGAATGCCATGATCGTCCCTCACCCACTCTCATCTCGGACCTTTAACGCCATAAAATGTAATCATTGTTAAAGTACTACAAATCTGCTGTAAAATTTGGAATTCTCATCCCCAGATTAGTTCCCTTCCCCCCAAACATGAACCCACGGCAATTACCCCCCTCAGCTACAATGGTCCTTTTCCAAACTGAATATACTTGTATGATATAAACACGAATAAATAATCCACAAAGCACATTCCGGGCTGAAGGAGTTAGTAACGGATAGAATCGACAGAAGTGCTTGAGAGCAAAATTTTCACAGAAATATTAGTAATTTGTTTACCAGCAATAATGAGTGCAACATGTACAGGCATTTACTAAATATGACGTCGTCTTTCCTATGCACCCAATCCTGTTACGAAATATTGAAAATTTATTTATTTTTTTATTCTACTCTTTCATAAAGCATAACAGCACATAAGTATCTAATTTAAAAAATGTAGGTAGGCAAAAATACATAGCTAGAAATATGTTAACAAAACTAAAATGCAGGTCGTTCCTCCAGTCTTTCATTTCTTCATAACAGAGGAAGGGAAACTAAACGAAAAAAATAAAAAATCCACACACCAGAGTAAAGGTGTCCTCCATTCATAAAACATCGATAACAGTTGGACTTGAATTCAAGTGGCTTTAATTTGGGGGGGAAACTGTTCCGGGGAAGCAAAGTCCAAAGAGAAGCAGTTCTTAGAATGAAGGTATTTTTGTATGCCGAAGCTCTGTGTTATTGCGGAGTGTCGGCCAGTTCACATGTGCCACCAGACGTCCGTGCTGCAAGGGAAAAGGTGGAAAGAGGCGGTGCAATGGATGCAATCCCATACACGCATCCATCACAAATGCATCTGCAAAACAACACAAGGGAAGCAACATCCCCAAACCACCGAAATAATCTGTCATATACTTTCTCCAGACCTCTATAATGGACTGTTGCATGGATGGAACACTTTGTCAGTCCCGTCAGTAATGAACATCATTGTAAATTAAACCTGTCAACTGGGTATATGATGCAGGTAAACTGCACCACCGAGTTCCTGAACTGATGTCCCTTGCGCTCAGTGTCCAGTGCTATGACTGGTTACATTTAATTGCACTCTGATTTGTGTGTTAGTAAGCAGAGTACTCTCGTTGGTTAAGGAGGCTAACTAGCTTTTCTTTACCAATTTATTATACACAGAACACGTTGTGCTTTATGCTGCCATGGATGCACTCGAAAAATAGTTTTGGTAAATGCATACTGTTTTATTAATGTGTTAATGTAAGTTATAATTCGAGCCTCCAGTCATTATATGAGACAATGTTCTACTCTTTGAGCACTATAAAGTCTCTTAACTGAACAAAACCGTCTTGCGGAAACCTGATAATACTGCAATTAATTGCTCCGTCCATAGAGAGTGAAGACCTTAATTAACGTTTGGATGAAATTCATAAAATCAGTGTTTGCATTAACAAAATAATAATAATAATAATAATAATTAATAATAATAATAATAAAATAGTTAAGTTTTATGATTTAGCATTGTTATAAATCGCCAAGGAGATGCTAATTCACAAGTCAACAAAAGCAGGACCTTGTACTGAGCTCCAGTCATATCAGTTTTTGTGCATTAAACTTGTCATATCAGTTTTTGTGCATTAATCTTGTATTCCCCTTTGCTCTTGTTGTCTACAAATACAACCGGAGGCTTGAATATATGTTCGATTGTTGGGTGTCGTTATCTAGTAGAGGATTGGAACATAGTCAAACTGACTATGTGTTTTGATGGTAGGTGGTGGCGGCCAGCATCTACTCTCTTGATGTAGTGCTGCCTACTTTTTCTCTCAGTTTTATTCAATTTTTTCTGTTTCCCATCCTCTCATCCTATTTCTCCCATCTTTACTGTCACTTGTTATTGCTTTTCTTTCCTTTTCATGTGCCTTTACGTTAAATGACATGGCTAATTGTTTCCTGTAAGCCAGGAAACAATTTACAGTGCTGGGTGGTAACGATATAACCAACACAGTTGTTCCCTAC